>JACEIK010013604.1:0-25124 GCA_018107945.1 Datura stramonium
ACAATTACATTCCACTACAATTGTTCTTAACCTCAGCAAGAAGTGAATTTAGCCACTCATTTGTGGATTAAACATCATCAAATAAGTAGAATTCATACAAGCAATTGATATAAAAGAGAAAGAGATAGAGAAGTGATCGTGGGCAAAATAGCATGCCCAAGTGATACTTTATAACTTAGTTTTGCCTCGTTTATCTATTAATTTATATACATTCTCATGTGATTTCATATAAATGTGAATATATACACTAACCAACATGATTAGTTCTTGTTTTGTAGGTTTACAATGAATTTGAGGAACTACTCAATGATTTGGTGAAGTGGAGGCATGGAATCGGAAGTAGATCGCGAACGTCGGCAAGGAGGGTACGCGAAACAGCCCACCTGCACGTTGGCAACGTGCCACGGCAGGCAGGCTGCACGACCATAGCGTGCCACGCCCCTGCTAGGCACGCGAGAAGAGGCAGCAGGCAGGCAAGCTCCAGCGCGCCAGCACCGTGCCACACTGGGGCAGCTGCGCGATAGAAGAAGGCCAACGCATTGCATGAGCAGCGTGTCACGCCGGCAGCGCAGTGACACTCGGCAGTTTGGCATCCGGAGGAAATTTCAAGAGAGCCTCCGCGACGCCTCCGTGTCACGGAGGCATATTGGCGCGATACACTTCGTGAAACGAAGCTATTTCATGACGGGAATAATTTTAGACACCTCACATTTACAATATATAGGTCCCTAAACTCCAAATAGTGGACACGCGATCTTATTTTCTTAAAACCACGAGAGAGGTCACGATGGTATTCTGAAGAACCACCTAGGAGTGAAGGGAGAAGTGGGAGAACTCACCTAGGGTTTGTAAAATTCCTCTTATCTTCTATCAAGTTTTGTTAGTAAGTTACTTTAACAACGTTTTCTTGTAATTATACGAACATGAGTGGCTACAACCCTTCCTCTAGGGTTGAAGCCACACGATATGATTGTGATTTTGCGATTTGTTTTGGAATTAAGTTATTGATTGTTGTTTTTGTCTTGCATTCTTGATTGTTGGTTGTTTTTATGATTGATCACCATGAAAACATATACGTTAGCTTAGGCATATGCTTGAGAAAGAATTTACCTAGGTCAGAACATGAGAATGTAAGGAGCATGTTTGTATCTCACGGTATAATTTGTGTTAGGATAGAAATATACCTAATGCCTTGCTTGGTTGATAAAACGGTATTATTTAGAGACCGACTTAGAATTATCACATCACCACTTGATGAAGTAGTTCTGAGGCTAAGTTGAGTCAAATAATTAGGTGCACGAAAGTCCCTAATCATTTCCACGTAAACCACAACATAATTAATTGCCCACGAACTAGAATTAGCATCCTCGCTCACAATGATGCNGGAAGAAAATACTACTTTGAATATATATATAGCCCAAACTTTGACTTATCGGAAAACAGCCGAAAACTCGCTATTTCTCGGAAGTCTAGAAGGGAGAAATACTCACTTTAGGGCTAGGAGTGTATTGACACTAATTTGGAGCGATTCCACTTACCTTAGCTTAGTAGGACGACGGTCCTCCGGCCGAATTTGATGAAACTAACTCCGCAGGAATGCTCCCGGCAGCTTAATACTTCACTACCCAAGATTAATTCGAGTTTGGACCGCGTTTAATAGCGTAAACGGATGGAGTTTCAAAGAAATCCCTCATGCCCCCTGTTTTTTGTTTACTCTCTGGAAATTATGAATTAAAATGAGACAAAATCGAAGTGGAGTGGTTTATATACTTGGAACCTCTAAGTCGCATTCGTCGAATGCGACTTATAAGTCGCATTTGCCTTGCGACGCGCCGACTTGACGTTTTTCCGGTCTCTACCCGGGCCCTTTTCTTGCACGTATGGCATTCTAAAACTCTTAACCAACATGCGAATAGGCCATCTACATGTCAAGAATTTACGGGGGGTAACACTCTTGATACAAACATACTCATGACAGCCCTCCATTCGGCAACCATATCGGGTATACCTAGACAACTGAATGAACTTCAGGGCATATTCCTAAACTGACATGTTGTTCTAATTCAAGTTTATGGATTCTTCCACCTTCACTTCCATCATCTCTTAGAGAAAGAACCTGTCAAAGAAAGCTATCACAAACTCGTCCCAACAAATAGGGACTATACCTACTCCACGACCCTCCTTCCATTACATGAACCAAATATGTGCTACCCTCTTTAGATGATAGGAGGCCAAATCCGCACTCTCCTCTCCAAAAGTCCCTATGATATGTGTGTTCTTCTGGATCTCATTAATAAACTCTTGTGGATCCTCGTCCACCCTTGAATCATGGAACTCGATTGGGTTCATTCTAGTGTAGTCTCGCACCCTTGACACCATAGCACCCCCATTGGGGTTCCTTGGAGCAACATCCTGTCTGTTGACCTATGCCATCATGGCCTGGAACAACATCTGAAAAGCAGTCCTAAACTCAGCATGAGTCACTTGCTCATTTAAGGATCCCTTGGAGCTAGTGGGGCTGGCTAATTCCAATTGTTATTTTCATTGCCATTTCTTCTTCCATTGTCTCTTCGGGGAGGCATTTTCCACAAATGAATATATCACAAGTTATAAGATTTGAGAGAGTTGAACTTTATCGCACAACATAGAATATGAAAGAAGGAAAGTTTGCTAAAACGTCTCATAGCCTCTTCTTCGTAAGTGTGGCGCATTTCACACCCACGAAAAAGACTCTAATTAACATGACTTTTTGACACCCTAGGACACACCTAAACCTGATTCTCTAATACCAAGTTTGTCATGGCTAAATCATAGACACCTGATGTGACCTTAGAACCACGAATGGCTCCAAGGTAACCTATGGTACATGTATAACACAAGCATAAGAATATACTAAGCAGAATAAAGCATAAATCATAATATCAGTAGAAGTATAAGATATCATAAAAGAATAAATGAAGACCACATTTCAACACTACTGAGCATCTATACATCATAGTTCGAAAAGCCTCTGAAATATAGGATGGGCTGATGGGACAAGCCGCCAACTAGTCTGCTAAGTCTATAACTGAAAAGACATAAAAGGGACGTAATTCAAAAAATTGATGTCCTTTGATGATGAGTAATCACCAAGAGCTGGGCTGCATTGGGGAAAGAGTGAATATAATGATGGGTCTGAGACTGATCACCCAAGTATAAGATCAGTACATTGAATGTACCAAGTATGTAGGAGAAGTAAAACATGATAGAAAAATGATATTTTGAAATCACAAGTATAAGATAAGATAGAACATGGGTTTCTGATCATAAGCGAAATATAATGGCTTAGGGTTCTCAAGAACGAATCATAAAGCTAGACATGACTAAAATTATAGGTAAAATATCATAAAGTGTATATTGATCCAAATCTTATAAGTCATAATATCGTGAATCATAAACATGAACATGCGTAAAAAAATCATGGAAAAGGGGGAGATTATTATAATTGACATACTCCAAGTAAGCATACATGGAGCCCAGCTTGTAACCTTAGCTGGGAGGTGGGTTCCTACCTTGCTAAGGTTAAGAACCATGAAAGCGTGATATCACTCATGGGCCCATTCAAGCATGAGAGACAGTCTAAAAGAGGACCCCATCATGGCTACAGTGGCACATCGTGTTGAGACTCTGCTGGCTGAAACTTCGGCCTACTCAGTGTTAAATACTACTTCCAAAATATATATAGTGCTCATATCATAATCATAAACCATACTTGGTTTTGCGTGGGTTAGTTAGAAATCATGAAATTCATAAATTGCTTAACATATGTGAACTAGCCATGAAAACAATACTGAAATACAACCATGATACATAAGCTTGAGATTCATGAAATTCATGCATAATTGAGTAAGTCATCATAAATTGAAAATAGAGATTCATGAGATTTTTTCATAGAAATCATGTAATTATAATCATAAAGCATAAATAAAATCATGAGATAATCAATTTCATAAAAGATTATGGAGTTTTTCATAAAAAGGGCCTTAACCCTGAAAATTCATAAAAATCATAGTTGGAAACTTGAAGAAATTGAATTCATGTAATTGAGCTCGGGATTGGTCATGAGGTGGAACAAATTCCCTATTCATGACCCCACATACCCAGGGCTTTGTTAGATTCTTTCTTAAACTTGAGAACTAAGAGGGTTAAGAGTAAGGGGAATCCTAATTGCGTGAGAGCCTTGAAAGATTGATCTTTAATGCATGGTGGTTTAAAAGAATGAAGGTTTAGGATAAGTATGATCCCTTAGTCGGCCCCTTAGGAAATCCAAAAAGACCTTACTTAGGGATTAAAAGTATAGTGTAACACCTGGAGTCTAAAAATTTCTTCTTGATGAAAAAGAAGTGCTGGTTTCAGATATGGTGCAAGGGGGTGACGAAGGAGCTGATGGCACATCATCCTAGTAATGGCTCGTCGATGAGGTGTCGTGGATCCGATGGTGAGAGTGTGGAAATCAAGTTTTTCGATGGAACATCACGTGTAGCGTCATGCTCAGGTTCTATTTCTCTTAGGAGACGGAGGACTTGATGCACCATCAGGCATGTGACGGCCCATCACTTCCACCGTCAAGATGTTCAGTGATGCAGTCCAACCTATTTTTTCAGGGCCAGTGTTGTGATTTTCCAAGATTCTAATCCCTAAGTGACATCATTTTGGGAATACTTAAGGGTGTAATTGAGGGTTTTAGTTATCTTATTCCTCACTTCTCTCATACACAATGGTTGGGAAAGATCAAGCTTTCAAGGAATAAAGGATTTCTCAATTTCTTCTTTTCTAATTTTTCTTAGGCATCAAATCCTAAAAAGAATCTCATGAAACCCAGGTATGAAGGGTTATGAATGGGGGAATTCTCCCACCCTCATGTCCTTTTCAAGCTCAATCTCATGATCTCTATTCCTCAAATTGTAAATGTGAAGTTCTAGCCTCTAACCCATTTCCATGCAATATTCCGTGATATCTCTATGGGTTCAATTCTCTCATGTTCTATTTGATGAATTATGATTATTAGGGCAGATTTAACTCTCAAATTTCTCATGAATTGATGATTTCAAGCTTATGATGATTTCAC
This sequence comes from Datura stramonium, assembly GCA_018107945.1. Lineage (NCBI taxonomy): Eukaryota > Viridiplantae > Streptophyta > Magnoliopsida > Solanales > Solanaceae > Datura > Datura stramonium. Next base: position 5,108 of record JACEIK010013604.1, read on the forward strand.
CCTATTATGCAGGATTTATGATTTCAAGTTTATGAGCCTATTATTTCAAGTTACTCATCTTCATGTGCTATGATATTATGTTTTATAGCATATTTGACCCATTGATCAGTTATAAGTTTTCACTTATAATTTCAAGTACGGTATACTATATGTTTTCTATTTCTAAACCTTAGGTCATTTTGTTCAGCTTATGTTGAATCTCTCATGATTATGATTACCTTAGGAATATGGCTTTTAGCATATTGTCCTAACTATTCCCCACTTGTCTGACTGTTGCTGAGAAATTATTGGATATCAAACATTAACTAATTTTAATAAAACTTGACTTCTGAGTTCTTAGCCAAAATTGACGAAATATAATGAAAAAGATTACCTCAGGAATATGGCTTTTAGCATATTGTCCTTACTCTCATGTTCTACCTTATTTTATATTTATGATTTCAGACTATCGATTTTACTAGCATTTTTTACTCTCTCTACATACTTAGTATATTCAAAGTACTAACCCCATACTCTATGTTATATCATATCATGACGTCGGTTCGGGTGATACATCGCAGTCTCGTTGTTAGATCACTCTCGCTCAGTCCAGCTCTGTTCCAATTTTTGGGAGTCCTTATGATATGAGGACATCAATTTTTATTATATCTCTTTTTGTTTATCTATTTTAGGTTAAGACATAGTGAGCTAGTTGGGGGTGTTGTCCCATCAGCTCATCAGATGTTTAGAGGCTTTCCAGGCAATTATGTTTAGATGGTTAAGTGATGTTGGCTCATGTTTACATTCATGTTGATATGTTATGTACACTTCTGCTTATACCATGTTGTCCTTTGTGTTTACAACACTTTCAATGCTTAAAACTGAAAAAATAACATGGACTTAGGTATGTTTATACGGATATAAGGTGTACTTTAGTTTCAGGGTAAATAGGTGTTGGAGAAAAAATGTGGAAAAGATGCAAAAAAGTGCAGAAAATCAGCCACGTACTGATCTCAGTACGAGCCATACTTAGATTGTACAAGCCATATTGAGATTCATGGAAAAGCTCAAAAGGATGAAAAAATGCAAAGGCAAAGTATAACTCTAAGTACGAGCCATAATTGGAGTCGTAGAAAACTTTAGAGAAAATTTGCACAATTGAAGTTTCATGGTACGGGTTGCACCTACGGATTGTAGCATCTACCTACGACTCATACCAGGAGATGTGGGAAGATTAAGTGATTCTTAAAGACTTGGCATAACTCATGATGCATCATGTTGTTACGAGTCGTAGGAACAAGGTAGGAGGAGTATCGCAACACTCATAGAAAAATTCAGAAGATGTCAAAGTTCTCGGAGCCAGGCCACGGAGGGATTGTACAACTCATAGGATCATGGTAAGAGTCATACCAACTGCCAACACTTAGCCAATTCTATAGCAGCCAAGTAACGTACGAGAGCAAGGTACAACCCATACAATCCTGTTACGTGTCATATGACCAGTAGTAGGATGAGTCGGTGCCAGATGTGGAAANGGCCTGATAACGGGCGCCCTATTACTTTATTTGATCGGCATGTAGTAGGATGAGTCGGTGCCAGATGTGGAAATTTCCCTGTTAGCTTAAAAAAAGGTTTGTAATGTCTGTATAAATACCTTTTATATTTCTTTTAGTAGGAGGACATCATAATACATTGAGGGAAAGTTCATATTTAATTGTTTGAGAATTATTATCAAGTTTGTAAACAATATTGGAGAGCAATTCTTGAGATCAACACTTGGTTTTCTTAGTTATTCTTTATTTAGTTCATCAATATTAAAACATGTTTTCTTCCAATTATTGTTGTAAGTATTCAATTATGTGTTTTTCTATGAATACTAATCATTATCTTACAATCATGAGAGGCTAAAACCTCCACAACTAGGGTTGTGCGAACCATGCTGGATTAACGAACTAGGTTTACACATAGTGATTGGAAACCAATGCTAAATGCTTATATTGTATTCTCTTCGTCTTAAACATCTCTTAATGGTGTGCAATGTTAGGACTTGCCTAAATTCTTTACTTACTTGAACCTAGAGAAGTAGAGATTAGGAAAAGAGAATTACAACAGAGCCTTGATTTTTATGGTCACTGCATGACTTGAGTTACGGTCACAGGAAAGTTAATTTAGAACATAATGATAATGATTAGTTTGAAATTGCTCATGAGACCTGAAATGGTTATTGAGTATAGTCATCCAATAGGGACGAAACAGTTGTTTGGAAGTTTCATGAACCGAACATAGGCCTAGACCGAGACACGGGACAAAGAACCCCGAGAGGCCCCAAGTCGACCCATGGCATGAACATATCATCTAACTCAGTCATAATAATACGGAAGATCAACATAATTAATATAGCGAAAGTCTAATAATCTCATAACATCGGAATACATAACTCAAGATCGAAGCTGATTACATGCAATGTTTGAAAAACCTCTACTACTAATGAGTTAATGGGACAAGATCCCAACTAACTTATTAAAGTATGATGTTGAAAGTACTAGAAATAACTGAGAAGAAGGGACCTCGAATGAATAGGACTCACCACTCTGGCTGGCAAGTGCTAGTGCTGCAGGTCTGGCTTATGGAGAAAATGAGCCTAAATATCCAAGTCTGTATCATGAAACAATAAAACATAGAGTATGCGGTAAACACGTGGAATGTACAGAGTATGTAAGGTAAGTAAAACCGCTAAGTAAAATTATAAATCATGCATGTTATAAAAACATAATCAATATAAAATTCTTAGAGTAGGACTTGCATGCTATTTTATGAAATCATGATATGAACATAACTAAATATCATAGCTAAATTGAATGACCCAAAGCTGAAAACTGATAAACATAAGTAAAACTAAACATTGGGTCAAACCTGCTGAAAACATAATATCATGACTGATGAACATGCATAACTGAAATCATGAGGAACAATGGGAGACTCATCATATAACCGATATATCACGATAGAGCTTATATGATCCCGACTATCACACTCAAGTTGGCAGAGCCGTCCAAAACCTTTCTAGGGCTAAGAACACTACCATGATATTGATATCTAGATGAAGGCCCCTTGTGGCAGGGGAAGCTCACAAGGGAGGTCCCAAATAATCTGAACATACCTATGTTAGCACGTAGTTTTGAGACATAGGTTTGACTGACCCTTAGCCTACTCAGTGCTAGACACTACTCCAGAAAATATGAATATGCTCTCCATTATTTTTCAATGAAGCTGAACCTTCATCTAATGACAAAGCTGACTCATAACATACATGCATAAATCTGAAGTCATAACATGAGGAGCCTCGAGCTCAAACCATAACACAAGCTAAAAATAGTGGGAGTCTAGACTCCAAAATCTATGTGGTAAGCTAATACATGAAGTTTAGATAAAGCATGAAACATACTTGATCATATTGGCTTGCCCAATACTTAAACATGCTTGACATAGACTTGATAATTCAAAAACATGAACATAGACATGGGTAATTCAAAATCCTTCTTTCTTCATATACATCTCATCATGCTTGAGTACATTTTTCATAGATCTCAAATTTCATGAGCTATCATGGATGGACATCATAATTTATAAAACTTGAAAACATAATTTATAATTGAAAAACATTATAAAATATTCCGATTAATTATAATTCAACATTAGAAACATTCTTAGATCATACCCATGATTGAAACTTAGAGAATTCACATGTTGGGTTAAAACCTCATAGATTCATCAACTAGAATTTCATGAGTTAAAGAGGGATCGACATGGGTGTGGATGGATACTCCCATTCATAGCCAGCAAAGAAAGTTGTCCAGCCATACCGGATTAGGAATGTGAAGGCCTCTCCTTCGAAAGGAGACCGGGGAAAAAAGAGCTATGCTATTGACCGGTCATACCTGTAGAAATCTGATTTCACGATTCCTTGATTGCCCAATGGGAATTTGGGGAAGAACTTGAAGAATTTAGGCTTGATCACCCTTAGGAGCTTCTAGACTTGCATGCATGGAGATGAATAGCCCTAGAATGGACTTTCCCCTCTTAAGACACTCTATTTTGAGCTTAAAACGATGTAGTTTAGGTCTTAGGAACTTAGGAATTACATAAAATCCCTTAATAAATTCGCAAGGAAAAACTCAGTGCCAGTCCCAACAAGGGACTAGAGTAGTCATGCCCCATCACCACAACTCGTGGTATGCTCTCATTGCCTTCATTGGAAATTCCTCATCACTGGTCACTATGAGGGACACCACGATTCGTGGTGTGCCCGACGACTCATGGTGACTGGTCATTAGGGACAATGTTGGAAACATTAAATCTTCAGTCAACTCTTGACCACTGACCACTTAATCAATTGTGGTGCTGACCTGGACTTGTGGTCATCTCAAAACTCAAAATTCCAATCCAGTCCAAGCTCCTCTCCAAGAGTCAGTCAATGACTTATGGTGCACCCCACGGGTCACTGGATGGCTTGTTTTGTGACCTGGTGCAGAAATCCTATTTTCTCTATTTCAACTCCTTGGTCTGATCCCAGGGCTTTTGGGGTATTGCAATATCTCCCCCTTGGGAACATTCGTCCTGGAATGTTGAAAACCTACTAAAAAGTAGAGAAATGCAATCGTCATACTCAAATATTGGAAACTAGCAGAGTGACTCACTTCGGATTGAACTACGAGACTGAACTGAATTCATGAATCATACATACATTCATTGACATGAAAGAAACTGGGGCACCTAAGTTGAACATGAAACTGAATAGAGTACTAGGGAGGAAACTGATACTTCCAGTTGAAACTGAGCCGGAAGGGAATAAATGCGGTTATTTAGCCATCATATCTGCGTTGGCTTCCCACGTAGCTCTCTCAATATGTTAATTCCTCCATAAAACCTTGACTAAGTCTACTTATTTTTGCTTCTTAGATTCTGAACTTGATGATCAACTATTTCCACTGAAACCTCCTCATAGCTAAGGCTATCCTTCACACCTACACTCTCCACCGGAACAACTAAAGTTGGATCACCCAGACACTTCTTCAAGAGTGATACATGAAAACTCGATGGACTGAAGCTAATTCTATGGGAAACGCCAACTCATATGCTACTTTGACAACTCGTATCACAATATGGTATGGACCAACATAACGGGGATTGAGTTTTCCTTTCTTTTCGAATCTCATCACTCCCTTCATAGGAGACACCTTCAGAAACACCCAATCATCCACTGTGAAATCGAGTTCTCTCCTCCTCACATCAGCATAGGACTTTTGAAGACTTTGAGATGTTCTCAACTTGTCCCATATGAGTTGAACTTCCTCCATGGCCTCATGAATTGAATCCGATCCTATCATTGCAGCTTCACCATCTTCAAACCAACCAATAGGTGATCTACACCTTCACCAATAGAGGGCCTCAAATGGAGCCATCTGAATGCCGGAATGGTAGTTGTTATTATATGCAAACTTAAGAGGCAAATGGTCATCCCAACTACCCTTGAAGTCAACCACACATGCTCTCAACATGTCCTCGAGAGTATGAATGGTACGCTCCGCTTGACCATCCGGTTGCGGGTGAAATTAGGTGCTAAGCTTGACTTGACTATCAAGTACCTTTTGAAACGTTCTCCAAACCTATAAGATAAATTGAGTACCTCTCTCTGATATGATGAACAAGGGCACTCCATTCAATCGGACTAACTCCCGAATGTAAAACTTAGTATAATCCTCCGTTGAATTAGTATTTTTGACCGGTAGAAAATAAGTTGTCTTGGTCAACATGTCTACAACCACCCAAATAGAGTCATACTATCAACGAGTACGAGGAAACCATGTAATTAAGTCCATGTTGATCTCCTCCCACTTCTAAGTAGGCATCCTAATGTATTGAAGCACTCCTCCAGGTCTTTGATGTTCCACCTTCACCTATTGACAATTCAGACACATAGCCACAAATTCTGCTATGTCCTTCTTCATGCTACTCCACTAATAGTCTTCCCATAGGTCAAGGTACATATTGGAGACACATGGACGTTAGAATATTTGGAACCATGTTCCTCGTGCAACATCTGATCCCTCAAATCATCAACACCCAGAACACACAAGCGACTCTAATATCGAAGCACCCCATCTCCCCCTTTGGAGAAGACTTCTACCTTATAATTCTGAATTGCTTCCTTCAACTTTACCATAATAGGATCCTCGTCTTGTCTATCTTTAACTTCAATCACTAAGGATTGTTCAGACCCATTCTGAACAATAACACCACCATTGGTCAAGTCAACAAGACGGACTCCTAGCTGTGCAAGCCGATGTACATCCTTTACCAATTCTTTCCTTTCCTCATCTACATGGGACACACTCTCCATAGAAATCCTTTTAAGAGAATCTGCCACCACATTAGCCTTTCCCGGATGATAGAGGACATACATATCATAATCCTTAAGAAGCTCCAACCACCTCCTCTTATGTAGATTTAGATCCTTCTGGGTAAACACGTACTATAGGCTTTTGTGGTCCGTAAACACATCTACATGCACCCTATATAGATAATGTCTCCAAATCTTCAAGGCAAACACTATCGCTGCCAATTCGAGATCATGACTCTGATAATTGTTTTCATAGACTTTCAGCTTCCTAGTAGCATAGGCTATAACATTAGTGTGCTGCATCAATACAAAACCAAGGACAATCCTGGAAGCATCACAATATACCAAAAACCCATCGGTGCCCTCAAGTAAGGTCAACACTAGTGCTAAGGTGAGTTTAGTCTTTAGCGCTTAGAAGCTCTTCTCACAAGCCTCTGACCATTGAAACTTCACTTTATTCCGAGTGAATTTAGTCAATGTGGCTACAATGGATGAAAACCCCTCAACAAATCTTCGATAATAACCAGCTAAACCCAAGAAACTCCTGATATCAGAAGGACTCACCGGTCTAGGCCAATTCTTCACTGCTTCTATCTTTTAAGAGTCTACCTGTACACCCCCACTTGAAACCACATGACCCAAAAGTGCTATTGAGTGCAACCAAAACTCATATGTACTAAATTTAGCATATAACTGGTGATACTTAAGAGTCTATAGTACCACCCTCAAATGAGCGGCATGCTTCTCCTCGCTCCGAGAGTATATAAGGATGTCATCTATTAACACAATCATGATCATATCCAAATATGACTTGAACACCTTGTTCATCAAATTCATAAAGTTATAGGAGCATTCTTTAGTCCAAAACTTATAACTACAAACTCATACTGACCATACAGAGTACTAAAGGCTATCTTCGGGAGGTCACTCTCCCGAACCCTCAGTTGATAGTATCCAGATCTGAGGTCTATCTTAGAAAAGCACTTAGCAACCAGAAGCTGGTCAAACAAATCATCAATCCTGGGAACAGGATACCTATTCTTGATGGTAACTTTGTTCAATTTCCAATAATCAATGCACATACGAAGAAACCACCCTTCTTGCGGACAAAGAGAACTGGCGCACCCAATGTGGATTTGCTAAGTCTGATGAAACCCTTGTCCAGAAGATCCTTCAACTGTTCCTTCAATACCTTTAACTCGGTTGGGGAAATATGATAAGGAGGTATAGATATAGGCTACGTATCGGGAAGTAGGTCAATACCAAAGTCGATCTCTCTCCCAGGAGGGATTCCCGGTAAATCATCTGGAAACACTTCTGGGTACTCACACACAACAAGGACTGACTGGATAGTCAGATTTTTAGATGTAGCATCCTTAACCCTATCTAGGATGTAAATGAAACCTTTAAAAATAATTATTTTGGCATTAAGGTAGGAAATGAAGCGATCTACAGGCACAACTGAACTACCCTTCCACTCTAAGACTGGCTCACCTGAAAATATGAACTCTACTACATGCGTTCTACAATTGACTGAGGCATAAAATTCAAGTAGCCAATCCATTCCAAAGATAACATTAAAATCAATCATGGCTAACTCTACTAAATCTACTGAGGTAACCTTTTAAAGTACTGTGATAGGGCAATTTCTATATACCCGTCAAGATATAGTTGAATCACCGACCAGAGTAGAGACTGAGAAGGGTTCTGACATGATTTTGGGACTGAATCCAAAACTACTAGCAATATAGGTCGTCATAAATAACAAAGTAGCCCCTGGATCTAACAATGCATATACATCAAGGTGGAATACTCGTAACATATCAGTGACTACATCTGGGGAGATCTCCTGCGCCTAGCGGGATGCTGGGGCATGTAATCTGTTTTGATGTTGACCACCACCCGCACTAGTAGATGCCCCCCGCTGGGCTTGGCGTGCTGGTGGAGTTTTTGAACTAGAGGCTTGGCCTCGACCCCTATCATGACCCTATTTGGCTGCTGGACAATCCCTAAGCACGTGTTCGGGCTTCCCACACCTGAAAGAAGCACCTAAACCTACTAAGAACTGACCCACGCGTCTTCGGCCTTATATGCTACACTTTAGAGTGCAGGTCTCTACAGGTTTGCTGCCCTGACCTCTAGAGCCTGATGTTCGTCCCCTCTGATCATGCCTGGATATTTATGGCACACTCATAGCCAAAGGTGATGGGGCTAAAGACTAGAGGGGATGTTGACGGTGCTCACTATGTCTTTGTTGGGAGAATTCAAAGCTATTAGTCCTAGCCCTCTTGGCCTCTCTCTCCCACTCACCCATTTGCACCGCCTCCATCTGCTGGGCAAATAGGACTATCCGAGAAAAGTCAATGTCCTGAATAAGTATTGTGATCTAGAAATCCCTGATCAAGTAGTCTGCCATGCCATGCATGAACCGACTCACTCGGGCTCTCTGATCTAACACCATCTCATGTGCATACTTGGACAAGCGAGTGAACTTCAAGGCATACTCCTGAACTGTCATTTTTCCTTGCTTTATGTTCACAAACTTGACTGCTTTAATCTTGCTCATCTTACGAGGGAAGAACTAATCTAGAAATGCGGCATGAAACTCATCCCAACCAATAGACCCTACTTTAGCTGCCCTACTATCCTTCCATTGCTTGAACCAGATGTACAAAACCCCGTTCAACTAATACGAGTATAGATCAGCGCACTCCTCTCCGGTCACCCCCATGATCTAGGTGATCTTTAGAACCTCATAAATAAACTCGTGTGGATCCTCGTCCACCTTTGATCCAAGAAACACCGGAGCGTCCATCCTCAGAAAATATCTAACTCTTGCTGCCGCTGCATTCCCATTCTGAGGGACATGCGCTACCACCTGTTGATTGACCTGAGCGGTCAAGGCTTGAGCTAGTATTTGTATGGTCGCCCTAAATTCTGCTGGGTAACCTGCTCGGATACATGCTCCTCATGGGCTAATGGGGCCTGCTGTTGCCCATCTCCATTTCCATTCTCATGGCCATTTCCGTTCCTATTTCCTCTTCAATTAACTTAGTGAGGAGGGATGATTCTGCAAATGCGAATAGCACGAGTTAGAAAGATAGAGAGACATTTCATCGCACGACATATATCATGAAAGATGGGAACATTTCCTAAACGTCTCGTACCCTCTTCGTCATAAGGGTGGCATGCTTCACACCCATGGAAAAGACTCTACTTAACACGTCTCTCAGACACCCTAGGACACTTTAAAACCTAATTCTCTGATAACAAGTTTATCAAGACCCGAACATAGGCCAGGATCGAGACACAGGATAAAGAACCCAGAGAGGCCCCAAGTTTATCCATGGCATGAACATATCATCTTACTCAATCATAATAAAGCGAAAGATCAACATATTTAATATAGCGAAATTCTGATAATCTCATAACATCGGAATACATAACTCAAGACCAAAGCTGATTACATGTTATGTCTGAAAAGCCTCTACTACTGATGAGTTAATAGGAGAAGACCCCAATTAACTCACTAAATTCTAAAGTTGAAAGTACTAGAAATAACTGAGAAGAAGGGACCTCAAATGAAGAGGACTCACCACTCTGGCTTGTAAGTGCTAGTGCTGCAGATCTAGCTAATGGTGAAACTAAGACTGAATATTTGAGCTTGTATCATGAAACGATACAATATAGAGTATGCGATCAGTACATGGAATGTACCAAGTATGTAAGGTAAGTAAAACCGCTAAGTAAGTAAAATCATAAATCATACATGTTATGAAAACATATTCAATATAAGATTCTGAGAGTAAGACTTGCATGCTATTTTCTAAAATCACGATCTGAACATAACTGCATATCATAACTGAAAATGAATGACCCAAAACTGAAATTTAATAATCATAAGTAAAACTGAACATTGGGTCAAATCTACTAGAAACATAATATCACGAATAATGAACATGCATAACTGAAATCATGAGGAACAATGACAGACTCGTCATATAACCGACATTACCATGGTAGAGCATACATGGTCCCGACTATCACACTCATGTGGGCAGAGCCGTCCAAGCCTTCCCAGGGCTTGGGGTAAGGGAACCTCACAGGTGAGGTCCCAAATAATCTGAACATACCTATGTTGGCGAGTAGTTTTGAGGCATAGGGTTGACTAACCCTAGCCTACTCGGTGCTAGACACTACTTTCAAAAGCATGTATGTTCTCTTCATCATTTTTCAATGAAGATGAACCATCATCTAATGATGAAGCTGACTCATAAAATACACGCATAAATCTGAAGTCATAACATAAGGAGCCTCAGGCTCAAACCATACCACAAGCTGAAAATAGTGGGAATCTAGACTCCAAAATCCATGCGGTAAGCTAATACATGAAGTTTAGATAAAACATGAAACATACTTCATCGTATGGTCTAGGACAATACTTAAACATTCTTCACATAGACTTGATCATTCGAAAACATGAACATAGACATGGTTAATTCGAAATCATGCTAGAATACATTTTTTATAGATCTCAACTTTTATGAACTTTCATGGATGGGCATCATAATTTATAAAACTTGAAACATAATTTATAATTAAAAACATTATAAAATATGCCCATTAATCACAATTCAATATTAGAAACATGCTTAGATCATACCCATGATTGAAACTTAAAGAATTCACATGTTGGGTTAGAACCCCATAGATTCATCAACTAGAATTTCATGAATTAAAGAGGAATTTGGCATGGGTGTTGAGGGATACCCCCGTTCGTAGCCTTACATACCTGTAAAAAATAGATTTCACATCTTTCTTGATTGCCCAATGGGAATTTGAGGAAGAACTTGAGGAATTTAGGCTTGATCACCCTTAGGAGCTTCTAGACTTGCATGAATGGATATGAATAGGCCTAGAATGAACTTTCCCCTTTTAAGACACTCTATTTTGAGCTTAAAACGATGTACTTTAGGCCTTAGGAACTTAGGAATTACGGAAAATCCCTTAATAAATTTGTAGGAAAAAACACACTGCCAGTCCCAATGAGGAACTGGAGGACTCATGCCCTATCACCACGACTCGTGGTCTGTTCTCATTGCCTGCACTGAAAAGTCCTCAGAACTGGTCACCATGAGGGAAACCACGATTCGTGGTGTTCCCGAAGACTCATGGTGGCTGGTCATTAGGGACACTCGCGAAAACATTAAATCTTCAGTCAACTCTTGACCACAGACCAAAATCAATGAATGGTGGTACTAACCATGACTCGTGCTCACCTCAAAACTCAAAATTCCAACCCAGTCTAAGCTCCTCTCCACGAGTCACTCAACGCCTCATTGTGCACCCACGGGTCACTAGACGACTCGTTCTGCGACCTGGTACAAAAAAAATCCTATTTTCTCTTTTTCAACTCCCGGGTCTAATCCTAGGGCTTTCAGGGTGTTACAAGATGAACCCTAGTTATCAGTTCTACAACTAAGCATTGGGATTGTTTACGCATGTATACCGCAAGTAGTTATGAACCCATAGGGAACACTGACCTTAGTTATTTGCAAATGTTGATAACAACCACAAAATCTTGTTTTACTATTGTTTTTCTTTAAAACCCCCAATTTAGAGATAAATCACCAACAAGTTTGAGTATCGACATTAGTTTAGTTCTTACCTTATTCCCTGTGGGTTCGACCCCAACCTCTTTATTGGGTTCTTTATTGAAAACGTCTGCTTCATACTTAGCCAAGAAGTGTGGGTTTGAGAATTATCACATGTTCATGCTTTATTTCCACTTAGTAATTCTCTTTTTCATGCTATGTATGTGTCATGGGTTAGCTTGAAGCCATTTGTGGTTTTAGGTCCCATGTCTCCATCTGAGGTCCTAACTCGCGTCATGACAAATATGGTATCAGAGTATTAGGTTTAGGTGTGTCCTAGGGTGTTTGAAAGTCGTGTTAAGTAGAATCTTTTTCATGAGTGTGAAGCATGCCACACTTATAGGGAAGAGGTTATAAGATATTTTAGGAAACTTCCCTTCTTTCATAATCTATGTCATGCAATGAAGAACCTCTCTCTGCTCCTCTAACTCATACTATACGTGTTTCCAGAAACATGTCTCCCTATCGAGTCAATGGAAGAAGAAATGAAAATGTTAAATGACATGGAAATTGAAATGGAGATGGGCATCAGCCAACTCCATCAGCTCCAGCTGATCCCCTGCTGGAGAAAGTTACGCATGCTTAGTTTAGGATTGCATTTAAGATGCTAACACAGGCCATGACCGCTCAGATCAACTAGTAGGCTGTGCATTATGTTAAACAAAATGGAAATGCGGCAGCGACTACCGTTCGAGACTTCCTCTAGATAAATCCACCTGAGTTTCATGGGTCAAAGGTGGATGAGGACCCACATGAGTTTATCGAGGAGGTCCAAAAGATCACCCAGGTTATGGGTGTTTCAGGAGAGTGTAGTGCAGACTTGGTCTCCTATCAGCTCAAAGGGGTTGCTCATATTTGGTTCTGGCAGGAGAGTTGGTGTATTTGTTGTTAGTTGGGATGAGTTTGTTATGTATTTCTTGGACAAGTTCTTCCCCCGATAGTTGAGGGAAGCAAAGGCAGTAGAGTTCTTCAACTTGAAGAAAAATGAAATGATTATTTAGGAGTATGCCCTGAATTTACCCAACTATCCAAGTATGCTCCGGAGATGGTTACTGATTTGAGAGGTCATATGACCAAGTTTGTGAATGGGGTAGAAGATTCATTGGTCAAGGAGTGCATAACAACCGTACCGATCAATGATATAGATAATTATCGACTGTTAGTATATTCCCAGTAGATAGTGGCATAGAAAATGAAGGAAAAGGAGAGAGAGGCTAAGAGGGACAGGACATGGAGCTACGGGTAGTTCTAGCAAAGGAATGATAGTGGAGATCTCCCTTTGTCCCACCAGAGGTTATCAGCCTCAGATCCATCATTAACTAGTTCTCCATCCAGACCTCGAGGAGATAAGAGAGGTAAGCGTCAGGCTCTAGGGGTCAGAGGAGCATGACAGTAGCGCGCATTTGCCCAGTTTGCAGGAAATGTGTTAAGAACCACCCAGGAGAGTGTTTGGTTAGCCCCGATGATTGCTTTGAGTGTGGAAAGCCCAAGAACATAAGCAGGGATTGTCCTTTGGCTAGGTAGGGTGATAGTAGAGGTCGTGCCCTAACCACCACTTCAACAGCTCTAACAGCTTGCCCATCTCAGTAGGGTCCCTCTTCTAGTGTGGGTGGTGAACATTGCCAGAACAGGTTCTACGCACTCTCATCTCATCGAGAGAAGGAGTGATCACTCAATGTGGTCACTGGTATGTTGCGAGTATTCCCTATTGATGTTTATGCATTTTTATATCCATGGGATACATTATCTTTTGTGACTCCTTATGCTGATATTAGTTTCAGTGTCAGTCTCAAAATCCTATCAGAACCCTTCTCAATATCTACTCCTATTTGTGAGTCAGTCTTAGCTCGAATGATATATAGAAATTACCTGGTCATGATTTTTCAAAAAGTCACCTTAGCCAACTTAGTGGAGGTAGATATGACCGACTTTGATGTTATCTTTGGTATAGATTGGTTACGTGCTTGTTATGTCTCGGTCAATTGTAGAACTCGTACGGTAGAGTTTCGATTTTCGGGTGAACTAGTCCTAGAGTGGAAGAGTAGTTTAGTTGTGCCTGTAGGTCACTTTGTTTCCTATCTCAAGGCTAGGAAGATGATGTCCAAGAGTTCTGTATACTATCTAGTTTGGATTAAGGATTCTACGTCTGGGACCCTGACTCCTCAATCAGTTCCAGTTGTATGTGAGTATCCAGAGGTGTTCCTAGATGATCTACCATAAGTCCCTTCCGAGCGGGAGATTGACTTTGGTTTGATCTTCTCCATGATACGTAGCCCATATGCGTTCCTCCTTATAAAATGGCTCCAGCTAAGCTAAAAGAGCTAAAAGCGCAGTTGAAGGATCTCCTAGATAAGGGTTTCATCAAGCCTAGTAATCCCCCATGGGGTGCTCTAGTTCTATTTGTTCGGAAGAAAGATGGTTCTCTTAGGATGTGTATTGATTATCGGCAGTTGAACAAGGTCACAATGAAGAACAAGTATCCCCTCCCCAGGATTGATAATCTATTTGACTAACTTCAAGGTGCTAAGTGCTTTTCAAAGATAGACGTCAGATCCAGCTATCGTTAGCTTAGAGTTAGAGAGAGTGACATTCCGAAGATAGCCATCAATACTCTATATTGTCATTATAAGTTTGTAGTTATGTCTTTTGGACTAACGAATGCTCTTTCAGCTTTTATGGACTTAATGAACAGGGTGTTTAAACAGTATTTGGATGTGTTTATGATTATCTTCATATATGATATTCTCATATACTCTTGAAGCAAGGAAAAGCATGCTGCTCATTTGAGGATTATGTTTCAGACTCTCAAGGATTGCCAGTTGTTTTCTAAATCTAGTAAGTGTGAGTTTTGGTTGAAATATGTAGCATTCTTGGGCCATGTGGTGTCTAGTAAGGGTGTGCAGGTGGACACTCAAAAGATAGAGGCGATGAAGAATTGTTCTAGACCTGTCAGTCCTATAGATATTAGGAGCTTTTTGGGTTTAGCTGGTTACTGCAGGAAGTTAATGGACGAATTTTCATCCATTATAGCTCCATTGACTAAGTTAACCCAGGAGAAAGTCAAATTTCAATGGTCGGAGTCTTGTGAGAAGAGATTTCATGAGTTAAACACTCGACTCACTTCAGCCCCAGTATTGACCCTGCTAGAGGGCACGAATGGCTTTGTTGTATATTATGATTCCTCTAGGGTTTGTCTTGGTTTTCGTGTTGATGCAACATGGTAATGTCATTGCGTATGACTCTAGAAAACTTAAGACTTAAGGAAAGAATTACCTAATGCATGACCTAGAGTTGGCAGTTGTGGTGTTTTCCTTGAAGATTTGGAGGAATTATTTGTATGGGTTGCATGCGGATGTGTTTACGGACCACAAAAGCCTACAATACATGTTTACTCAGATGGACCTAAACTTGCGGAGAAGGAAATGGATAGAGCTTCTCAAGGATTATGACATGAGTGTCATTTATCGTCCGTCAAGGACAATGTAGTCGAAAATGCTCTTCATAGGCTATCCATGGAAAGTGTGTCCCATGTCGAGAACGGGAGAAAAGAGTTGGTGAAGGATGTCCAGACATGCTCATTTTGGAGTTTGCCTTGTACATTTAGTGGATGGTGGTGTTATTTTTCAGAATGGGTCTGAATCTTCATTGGTGACAGAAGTTAAAGCAAGCTAGGATGAGGATCCTATCCTAGTGAATTTGACGAAAGTAGTCCGGAATCAGAAAGTGGAGGATTTCTCTCAATGGGAAGATGTTATACTTCGATATTAGGATTGATTGTGTGTTTTGGATGTAGATGACTTGATAGATTAGATGTTGAGTGAGGCTCATGGCTCTCGATACTTTATTCATTCATGTGACACCAAGATGTACCATGATCTATAGGAAGTCTAATTGTGGAATGGCATGAAGAAGGACATAACAGAATTTGTGGCAAAGTGTCCAAATTGCCAACAGGTGAAGGCCGAGCATCAGAGACCTGGAGGTATTCTTCAGGACGTTAGCATTCCTACTTGGATGTGGTAAGATATCAATATGGACTTTATTATAGGGTTTTCTAATACACGCCGACAGTATGACTATATATGGGTGATTGTAGATAGGTTGACCAAATCAACACATTTCTTTCCAGTCAAAACTACAAATTCAACAGCGGATTATGCTAGACTTTGCATTCGAGAGTTAGTTCGGTTGCATGGGTTTCCCTTGTCCATCATCTCCAATAGGGTTACTCGGTTCACCACCAAGTTTTGGAAGTCATTTCATAAGGGACGTGGTACTTAGGTGAAGCTTAGTATAGCCTCAGGCCGAATGCTTGAGGATATGTTGAGAGAATATGTGATTGATTTCAATTGTAGTTGGGAAGATCACTTGACTCTCATCGAGTTTGCCTCTAATAATAACTATCAGTCCAGCATTTAGATGGCTTTGTTTGAGGCTCTTTATGGGACAAGGTGTAGATCACCTATTGGATGGTTCGAGGTAGGAGAGGCTATGCTGATAGAACCAGATTAAATTCATGAGGCCATGGAGAAAGTTCAGATTATTAGGGAAAGGCTTAAAATAGCTCATAGTCGTTAGAGATCTTATGTGGATTCTAGGAGGAGAGAGCTTAAGTTTGATGTCAATAATTGGGTGTTTCTGAAGGTGTCTCCTATGAAAGGAGTTATGAGGTTTGGTAAGAAAGGAATGCTTAGTTCTCGATATGTTTTTCCTTATGGGATTCTGAGGCGAGTCGGAAAAGTGGCATATCAGTTGGAGAAACCAGCGGAGTTAGATTTGATGCATCTAGTTTTCCTTGTGTCCCTATTGAAAAAGTGCATTGGCGATCCAGCATTAACTGTTTCAGCAGAAAGCATTAGGGTGAAGAATAGACTTACCTATGAAGAGGTTCCGGTTGAGATCCTTGATCATCAGGTTCAAAAGCTGAGGATCAAGGAAGTAGCTTCGGTGAAGGTTTTATGGAGGAATCAGCTTGTTCAGGGAGCTACGTAGGAATCCGAAGCAAAAATACCCACATCTTTTCCTTTCCGACTTAGTTCCAGCATGAGATACTAGTTTCCTCCTTAGTACTATATTCTATTTCATGTCAAGTTCATTTCTCTAAGTTTCTTTTCATGTCATAGCTTGCATGTATATTTCATGAATCCAGTTCAGTCATGTATTTCATTCCGGAGTCGGTCACTCTGTTAGTTTTCAAATTTGGTAGTTCAATTTTGGGATTGTAGTTCCTTCCCTAGACTTCCAGTATTCTTAAGTCAACATTCGAGGATGAATGTTTCCAAAGGGGTGATATTGTAACACCTCGAGTCTCAAAATGGCTTCTTGAAAGAAAGCACTACTGGTTTCAAATATAGTGCATGTGGGTGACGAAGGAGTCGATGACCCGTCGATGTGGCGACATGGCTCAGACGATGAGAGTGACGGTCGTCAGGTCTGCAGCAAACCATCAGACATGGCGTCATGCTTAGGTTTCCCTGCTCCCAGGCAATGGAGGACTTGACTAACTGTCAAGGGAGTGATGGCCCGTCACTTCTACAATCGATAAGGTGAAATTTTGAACCTCTTCTGGTTAAGGATGACGGTAAGGGCGATGGATTGTCGGGCGTGAGACGGCCTATCACTGCTACAGTCTAGACGTTCAGTGATGCAATCAAGCCCATTTTTCCAAGGTCAGTGTTGTGGTTTCGTAAGCTTCTAATCCCTAAGTGATGTTGTTTTGGAGATCCTTAAGGGTGTAATTGAGGGTTTTACTTAGCTTACTCCTCACTCCTATCATACACAAAGGTTGGGAAAGATTAACTCTCAAGGAAGAAAGGATTTCTCAATTTCTTCTTCTCCAATTTCTCTTACGCATCAAACCCGAGAAAGAATCTCATCAAGCCCATGTATGTATAGTTATTAATGGGGGAATTATTCCACCCTTATTCCCTTTTCAAGCTCAATCTCATGATCTCTATTCGTCAAATTCTAAATTGTGAAGTTTTAGGGCCTAATACAATTCCATGCAATTATCTGTGATATCTCTATAGGATCAATTCACTCATGTTCAATAAAATATGATTATTAGGGCAGATTTAACTTTCAAATTTTTCATGAGTTGACGATTTCAAGCTTATGATGATTTCGCCCTATTATGAATGATTTATGAATTTCAAGTTTATGAGCCCGTGATTACAAGTCATGATGTATTGCCGAAATATGTATGAAAGTTTATGAATCTTAAGCTTATGAATTTTTATGATTTCAAGTTAAGAAGATTTATTCAAGCATGTAAAATTTTTACGAAATTCAAGTTCAAGTATCAAGGCCAACTTTATGAAATTCTTTTCATGGTTATTTCATGCATATCAAGTATAATTATGATTTCATGTTTCGGATATCCCATGCAAGTTCAAGTATATTTTCATGATAATGATTATGAGCTATGTGTATGTTTTTCGGAGTAATGTCTAGCACTGAGTAGGCTAGGGTTTTAGGAAAACCCAAAGTCTGAAAACTATGTACCATCGTAGGATATATATTCGTGTTCAAACCCTACGGGGACTCACAAGTGATATCACACCTTAATCAATCCTTACCTTGTAAAGCTTGGGATGGCTCTTCCTACTTGAGCGAGATAGTTGGGAATCATTTAAGCTCTATCTTGATGGTGTCGGATATGAAGAATCCTCCGATTGTTCCTCAGGTTTTAAGTTGCTCATGTTCATGTCTTATGATATTATGTTCTATAACATATTTTACCCATTGATTAGTTATGAGTTTTCACTTATAATTTCAAGTATGGTACACTATATGTTTTCTATTTCAAAACCTTGGGTCGTTATGTTTAGTTTATGTTGAATAGCTCATGAGTACGATTACTTCGGGAATATGACTTTTAGCACGTTGTCCTTACTCTCATGCTCTACATTATTTTATATTCATGATTTTAGACTATCCATTTTACTAGCATGTTTTACTCTCTCTACATACTTAGTACATTCAAAGTACTGACAATATACTCTATTTTATATCATCTCATGATATAGGTTTAGGTGATCCGTCACAATCTCGTCGTTAGCTCGCTCCCTCTCAGTCCAGCTCTATTCCAGTTTTGGCGAGTCCTCATGATCCGAGGACATCATTTTTGATTATATCTCTTTTGTTTATGTATTTTAGTTTCACACTTAGTGAGCTAGTTGGGGTGTTGTCCCATCATTTCATCAGATGTTTAGAGGCTTTGCCGACAATTATGTTTTTGACTAAGCGATGTTTTCTCGTGTTTACATTCATGTTTATATGCTATGCAGACTTCTGCTTATACCATGTTCATGCTTTATTTCCCCTTAGTAATGCTCTTACTCATACTCTGTATGTGCCATGGGTTAGTTTGGAGCCATTCATGGTTCTAAGTCTCGTGTCTCGATCCGAAGTCCTAGCTCGGTTCGTGACATATAGAAAGTGTCATGCCCCACCTTGGGGGGGGGGGTATGACTGGCACCTGGTGTCCTGGTAGGACCTGGATTGCTATCTGGTGAGCCTAAGCACATTTGGTGCCTGGCTAGCTCTATTTCAGATTTCTGGGAACAATGGGCTATATAATGGCTGTAAATACAGCCTCCGGCCGACTGGGCCTATAGCCACCTGTGTATATAATAACAGCTAACCAGAAACATACTCATAACAAGGAACCTATGCGAGCTGACAAGGCCACCATGTTGTCTAGTCATCTGAAACTCAACATAGAGAGTATTGAATAACTACGTGACCGGCAAGGTCACCACTACTATCAGACTATGGCCCCACACGGACAACATAATCAATAAAGCTAAACAACTGAACACAACGCACGGCCTCACACGACCGGCTCAACTGACCATAGGGAGATAGATATATACAATCTGCAAGCTGACGTGCCCGCAAGTGTACGGGTCGTGCAAGTAATATAGTGGCTCTTTTTAAGAACCGGATTATCGAACCCAAGGGACTGGACCCATTCCTCTAA
>JACEIK010013605.1:790-20040 GCA_018107945.1 Datura stramonium
TCTTCCCCCGGGCCTTTTTCTAGCATGTATGGCATTCTAAAACTCTTAACCAACATGCGAATAGGCCATCTACATGTCGAGAATTTACGGGGTGTAACAACGCTAGACTTGGCATTTTTCCTTAAGAAAGTCACCTCCCAATCTATCATAGGGAAACGCCACTCCGTTCAACAATAAAAAAATGAAAGAATTTTTTCTCCTTGGTAAAGAATCGTGGTAATAAAAACCCTTGGAGGTTATTTATATCTACTATGAACAAAGAAGATTATGAAACATTGGTCATTAAGCATTTGGCAAAGTAAAATAGACCCATCAATGGAAACTAACATTTCAACACAAGATTCACATTTTAGCACAGGCCAGACAAGGTCATTCATTCAACTAAAAAATCAACAATCATGGGAAATTAAGCCTGACAAGGGCAACATAAAAAAAACATATGGCCAACACGAAAGAACACACCCCACCTTCACCTAAGAAATTACATTGTCCCTAATGTACAATTAAGAAAAAAAAGTGGGTAAGGACTCCCTGAATTGGCTACTCTTCGGCATCCTCTTCAAACTCTTTATTTTCACCAAAGTTTCCTCCATCCTCAGTCTCCTCTTCTTAATCCAATCCCGCAAAAAGGTCATCACTAGGTCCTCGGGCTGTAGATGTAGCATTCATGGCCGCATCAAGTAGGCTCATGTCGGTGTCTTCCATTGGTGCCTGAGTTTGCAGCTTTCTCACATTAGCTTGGAGATATGAGACTGATCCTTCAACTACATCCACGCGAGATCGTAGCTTGTTCAAACTATCAAGTACATCCTTCATCGCCTACTTTACAAACCTTTGGATAAGAGCAGGCAAGTCTTGAGCCAACCTTTAAAGTTGGTTTTCATGAGATCTTGTCATTTCCGCCAGCTTTTGGGTTCCACTCAATCGACAGGATGAAGGAGGAGGTGAAGGTTCATGGAGTGGTCTCTCTCTGGAAGTATTCCTTGACATTTCAAGGTTTAGCTCATTAAGGTCGTGAGCCAAGGAGGTTCGATCTAGTTCATGAGAGGTGGAGCCTTCGGGTGCATCCCAAGCTTATAGCCTCTTTTCTTTTACTCTTGGGAGCATCAGTGGCCCTCTTCTTCTCCTCACCAGCCACACCCATAGCGGAGCTTGGCTTTTCATGAGGGAATAATGGGACTCCCACTTTTTGGCGAAGTTGGCTTATGAGCACTAGGTATGGCATTGAGAGGCCTTGATGTCTAGACTTTATTTTCATTTGGGTGGCCACCACTTCACCAAAATTTATGGGCACCCCTGACATGATGCAAGCAATGAGAATAGCCGCCTCAAGGTTTACCCGCTAGTCATTTTTGGACGGCATGATACAGAAGTACACAAATTCTAGCCATAGTTTGGCCTCAAATTTGAGGTCTTGCCTTGCAATTTTTCCCCCCACAGTGTCCCAGACAGGCTGACCATTTGCAATGATGTGCACAACCCCAAAAAATTGATCCTTCTTGTTTGCCACTCTTGTTGCAAACTCGATCCCCGAGTCAATCTCATCCTCCCAAAAAATGGCATTGATAGGATCAAGAGTGATGTCCACCTCTACATCTCAAATCATGATAAAGGTAAGCAATGGAAATCATCTACTTTCCATTTGTGCTTAATGGGATCTTGCCTCGCTTGATACAAGGCATAAAACTCCGGCACCAGATTTGGGAAGTAGTTTCGTAGAGGCTCTATGAACATGTGCCAATTCCTTTCATTGAACTAAGTGTTGATGTTGGGGAAGTCATCCCCCAACCCTGCCAAGTAAAAGTGCTTCTCTGTAGTGATTAGTCTCTCTACGCATATGAGGTAGTGCTTTTCCATGTCAGGTACACAAAGGATGATGGCTTCCTTAGTGTTGGCAGAGCCTGAGGTTTCCTTGGCTTTGCACTTCCTTTTGCTTTTTGATATGGAAGAGGCCTTCCCTTTTTCTGGTTGCTTGGAAGATGTCATAATGCTGCAAGATAATGTTAGTGCCACAAATATACCAAACTCTTTTTGTATATTTCTTTATGAAAAGTAAAAGAAAACAACTATGCTAGGCTAGGAAAGAAAAATTAGAAAGATTAGATGCTAGAAAAAATTATCATAACTAGTGATAACTAGCAACACCTCCACTGAACCTGCATTTAACTAGTGATAACTAGCAACACCTCCACTCAACTCCGCACACACAAAAGTTAAGGCCCGTGGTTCACATGTTTGCGACAGAACTACAACATAAATTGTAATACCCCAAAAAGTCCCCAATATCAAATCCGAGGGTTCAGCGAAGAAAAATACGAAAATATTTCCCAGGTCTCAGGACGGGTCATCTAATGACCCGGGAGGTCACTCCACGAGTTGTGGAGTGACTCATGATGAAGGGGCCTGCAGTGAAGGAAACCGTGGTCAAGGGGTGACCATGAATGGAAACCACGAGTCATGAATTTACCTTAAAAACTGTGAGGTGAGCCGTGGTCAAGGTGGTCAAAGATTGAAGGGTGGTTTGTCGGAGATATCACGAGAGGAGTCACGACGCGTGGAGTACCCACGACTCGTGAATTGTGTCATCGTCTGGCAAATGAATTCAAGCTGAGAATTTCCAATGAAGGTCATGAGTGGGGAGCCACGAGTCATCCAGTACCTTACGACTCATGAGGTTCCCTGTGATGACTAGCAGGGTCCTTTTTCCTACATTTTTATTAAGGGTGTTTTCATAATTCCTAAGCACCTAAGCCTTAAACTATGTCGTTTTAAGCTTTGTTAGGAGGATTTTAAAGAGTGCTTAACCTATCTTAAGTCATTCTCTCCCATGTATGCTAGATTAGAGGGTTCTATTGAAGATCAAGCTTGAGAATTCCCCTAGTTCTTCCCCAAATCTCTTGGGCTTTCAAGGGAGAGTTAAGAATTAGATTACCTAGGTATGTAGGTGTCACGCCCCACTTGGAAGGAATGACTGGCACCTAGTGCTAACCTGGGACCCGGGCTGACTTGGCTAGGCTTAGGCGCTGCTAGTGCTTGCCAACAACTCTAAATCAAGAAAACAACGAGCTATATTTTAGCTGTAAACACAGCCTCGGGCCGACAAGGCCACACAATACCTATAAAAGAAAATAGCTAACCCAACAACAAGATGATAAAAGGGATCCTATGTGGGCCGCTAAGACCACCATGCTGTTTAGTTATAACTGAATGAAAAATAGGAAATCATACTCATACTATCGCCAACAAGGCTGCCAGCTAATCAACTACACTAGGCCCCATATGGACACCATACAAAACATACTATCCATAGGCCCAAAACAGCCAACAATAACTAACAATTGAGAAACTATAGCCTGCAAGCCTCTAAGAGAGGAATAATGGTTGGGACAAGGCCCCGGCCTACCCAAAAGCTATACAACAAAAGAACAAACCTTCTATAATTGTCAACTCCGGAGAAAAGGAGTTGACTGAACTGTTGACTCTAATTGGCTGCTAGGAAGGACCTGGATCACGTCTAACCACACCTGCAGGAAAGTAATGCAAAACCCCAAAGATGGGCGTCAATACAATATGTACCGAATATGTAAGGCATAAATGAAAGATGAGTAAAGCTAATAGAAGGATTGGAAGTAATCAATAAGGAGAATAAGAATTTAACCTGAATAGCTTCACAATACGACATATAACTAGCAAGTATAAGCACAAACAAGAACCTAACCGGGGCCCCATAAGCATAAAAGGTACAATCAACATAGAATAACCTACATGGGCCCCTATAAGCCCCAAAAAGTACAAACAATGCACACTTCTCATATCTGGACTACTAAAGGTTCGTAAGTGTATTGTAACTCAGGAGTATTCATCCTCTAAAGCTATATCCAAGCTTGATAGGCTCTTGTTTCTGGGTTGAGCCGTCTAGGCTCCTGTAGCTGTGTCTGTGTCTGAGCCGTCTGGGCTCCTGTATCTATATCTGAGCCATCCAGGCTCCTGTTACTGTATCTGAGCCGTTTGGGCACCTATAACTGTATCTGAGCCATCTGGACTCCTGTAACTGTATCTAAGCTATCTGGGCTCCTGTAACTGTATTTGAGCCATTTGGGCTCTTGTAACTATGTCTGAGTCGTCTGGGCTCCTGTAACTAGACCTCGAGCCTTGACTCGACTGAGAATCGTGATGCCACTGCAGCATAGAGGAATCTGGAGGTGACTAGACCTTAATCCGGCCCTTACGGCCTCAATCTGGTCCCCTCGGACATCATATTTCTCCTATGAGCATAGCCCCATAGGCAACAAAACATCCACCAATCCAAGTGTCGTATGTAGAGATCGAGCTAACTAGGTTTAATTCTGACGAGGGTTACTATGTCATCATTGCCGTCTCGATTATATTTATAATAGCTAACCCCAACAGGTTGCCTCTCGAGTACTATAGATAAATGGGTCGTACTAACTTTATGACCAACGTAACTTTCCGAAAGGGATAGCCTTAACATACCTTATTCAATGATTTCTAGGCGCTTGAGCAATTCCAACCCGAAGTCAGTAATTTCATAAATTTACAGCTCTCGTGCTAAGAAAACGAGGCTATTTCAATACTGATAATCATCAAACAACAACATCTTTCAATAGAATTGACTATAACTTCAACTTTGATTAATTCAGCTGAAAACTCGCCAATTCTCAAGAATTTAGAAGGTAGAATTGCTTACCTATTGCCTATAGCCGCTTAGGACTCAATTTAAAGTAAATTCCACAACCTTTACTTGACGGAGTTCCAGTACACCGAGTGAATTTTCAAGAAATAACTCTGCAGCGATACTTCTCATAGGCCTAGAACTCATTATCCAAGGCGAATTTGTGTTTAGACGGAGTTTGACAGTGTAATTAGAAGGAAATTTGATGAAAATTGTGGGGGTTCTCTGTTTTTGGCCGAGGGAAACTTTTTATACAATGAATCAAATAATCAAGAGGACTTATATAATAATTGGGCTGGGCAGGTGGGGTGCACCCCCCATGACACTGCACTAGAGGCGTGATGCGCCAGGGCAGTCTGCGCGTCGCGGTGCCCAGCGCGTCGCGGCGCCCAGCGCGCCAGCCTCCCAGTCTCAGCCTCCTATCCGTTTAATGACACGCTCGTGTGTTCACCCCTTGGGCCTCCTCTCGGGTAACTGGTACGCTACAATTCTCAATATACTTACTCACAGGATGGTATTATTATGAAGATTTACAGGGTGTAAAATTATTCCCCCCTTAAGAACATTCATCCTCGAATGTAGTGTTTAGTCTCCAAAGACTTTACTATTTTAACTATTGCCAGAAAATTTGGCAGAGCCTTGTCTGTAATCTGGACTATCTGAAAACCTAAAACACAGAAAAGTCCAACATAAGCATCTCACAAGACGCTATAACCAACTTTCCCACAACATAAATGTGAATAACTGAAAAGCACTAGTAATATAAGCAAGAAGATAATATCTGAACAGCAATCTCACCTCAACTGTATACTCTAGATCAAGTTTTGAATAAGTGAGGATATCTAGCCCTCTTGTCATCCTCAGCTTCCTAGGTCATTTCCTCTACATTTCTGTTCCTCCATAAAACTTTAACAGAGGCTACATCTTTAGTTCTTAAACTACGAACCTGCCAATCTAGTATAGCAATTGGAACCTCTTGTGTAGGCTAACTCCTCAGTAACTTGAACATCCTTAACTGGAATAACTCAGGACGGGTTTCCTATGTATCTCCAGAGCATTGACACGTCGTAAACTGGGTAAACAGATTCTAGCTCTGAAGGCAGTTCTAACTCGTCTGCCACTCGGCCTATTCTTTAGAGGATTTGATACAAGCCAATGAATCTATGGCTAAGCTTTCCCTTCTTACCAAACCTCATCATGCCTTTCATAGGAAAAACCTTAAGAAACACCCAATCGTCTACATCAAATTCCAAGTCTCTACGCCGAACATCGGAATAGGACTTCTAACGATTCTGGGCTGTTAGCAAACGTTCTTTGATAAGTTTCACCTTTTCTTCTAACTGATGGAACATATCAGGTCCGATCAACTCGACCTCGCCTACTTCAAACCTGCCTATGGGAGACCTGCATTTCCACCCGTATAAAGACTCATACGACGCCATCTGAATAGTAGAATGATAATTGTTATTGTATGCAAATTCAATAAGGGGTAAATTCTCTTCCAAACTTCCCCCAAAGTCTAGAACACACGCCCGTAACATATACTCGAGCATTTGAATGGTGCGCTCTACCTGGCCGTCAGTCTGGGGATGAAAAGTTGTACTCAAATTAACCTGTGTCCCCAAACTTTCAAAAATGATTGCCAAAATCTAGTTGTAAATTGTACCCCTTTGTCAGAAATGATAGATGCTGGGACACCGCGCAGTCGGACTATCACTTTAATATATAATTCGGCATAATCTTCAGTTGAGAATGTAGTCTGTACTGGCAGGAAGTGAGCTGATTTCGTTAAACTATCGATAATAACCCAAATAGAGTCAAATTTGTGACTGGTACTGTGTAACCCTGTCATAAAGTCCATCTTAACTGCCTCCCATTTCCACATAGGTACAACTATTTCCTAAATAGTCCACTAGGTTTCTGATGTTTAGCTTTTACCTACTGATAGTTAGGACACTGTGCTACGAATTTAGCTACACCTTTCTTCACTCCAAGCCACCAGTATATCTCCTTTATGTCATGATACATCTTCGTTGAACCTGGATGAAGAGAGTAATGAGAATAATGTACCTTTGCCATGATCTTCTGGCGGACCCCTACTTCATCTGGAACGTAGGGGCGACCTCTAAATCTCAAGACTCCATCTTCCGTTAACTTGAAGGCTGTTAATTCACCTTGATGAACCTTATTTCTAAGTTGTACTAGGTTAGGGTCCTCATAGTGCTTCTCTTTTACCTCTACAACCAGAGATGATATTGTTGTATTCTGAATCACAACCCCATTATCCTCTGAATTCACTATTCGGACTGCTAAGCTGGCTAGCCGGTGCAATTCTTAAGCCATTTCCCATTGTTCTAGCCTCAGATGTGCTAAACTGCACATGGATATGCGGCTAAGGGCATCAGCTATGATATTAGCCTTCACTGGGTTATACAAGATGTTCACATCATAGTCTTTCAACAATTCTAGCCAACGGAGCTGTCACAAACTCAGCTCTTTCTACGTGAAAATATACTGGAGGCTTTTATGGTCAGTAAAAATATCCGCATGCATGCCATATAAATAATGCCTCCATAGTCTTAAGGCATGAACTACTGTAGCTAACTCCAAATCATGGGTGTTGTAGTTCTTCTCATTCTTTCTTAGCTGCCTTGAAGCGTAGGCAATTACCTTGTCGTGCTGCATCAGAATACATCCTAACCCAATGCCTGAAGCGTCACAGTATACAGCATAACCCTCTGAACCCTCTGGTAAGGCCAATACCGATGCAGATGTCAATCTGTTTTTCAACTCCTGAAAACTCTGCTCACAAGCCTCGGTCCAGTGGAACTTGGCTTCTTTCTGAGTCAACCTGGTTAACGGTGCTGATAGCGTGGAAAATCTTTCCATGAATCTCCTATAGTACCCGGCTAACCCTAGAAATTGCAAACTTCAGTTGGAGTTGTAGGTCTAGGCCATGTCTTAACTACCTCGATTTTCTCTGAGTCAACCTGAATACCCGCCTCTGACACAATATGGCCCAAGAAAGCTATGGAATTCAACCAAAACTCATATTCAGAGAACTTTTCATATAACTTGCGTTCTCTGAGGATCTGGAGTACTGTTCGCCAATGCTCACTGTGTTTCGCTTATGAGCGAGAGTACACCAGAATATCGTCAATGAACACTATCACAAACAGATCTAAGTATGGCCTGAAGATACTGTTCATCACATCCATGAACACTGTTGGTGCATTTGTCAACCCGAAGGACATAACTAGGAACTCAAAATGACCACACCTTGCCCTGAAGGCTGTCTTCGGGATATCTTTCTCCCGAACTTGAACCTAGTGGTAACCAGATCTCAAATGAATATTTGAGAAATATCTCTCCCCTTGCAGCTAGTCAAATAAATCATCTATCCTTGAAAGAGGGTATTTTTTCTTAATGGTAACTTTATTCAACTGTCGATAATCTATACACAAGCGTAGGGAGCCATCTTTCTTTCTCACAAAAAGAATTGGCGCACCCCACAGTGAAGTACTAGGCCTAATAAAACCTTTTCTAACAAGTCTTTCAACTATTCTTTCAATTCTTTCAACTCAGCGGGAGCCATGCAATACAGAGGGATAGATATAGGTTGAGTACCTGGTAGCAAGTCGATAGAGAAATCAATTTCACGCTTTGGTTGAATACCAAGAAGCTCATCTGGGAATACATTTGGAAACTCACTAACCACTGGGATAGACTGAAGTGTCAGGGATTCTTCTTGCATATCCCTAACCCTAACAATACGATAAATACAGTCTTTAGCTATCAACTTTCCTGCTCGAAGATATGATATGAACCTACCTTTTGGAGTAGCTGCATTGCCTTTCCACTCTCGTATTACCTCCCTGGAAAGCAAAATCGGAAAGTTCTGGTCCAACACTTTAAAGTTGCCGGCCAATCCATACTCATAATTACGTCGAAGTTAATCATTTACAGCTCCACTAAATCTACTGAGGTCTGATGACCAACAATCTCTACTGTACAACGCCAGTAAATTCTCTTTACAAAAATAGAGTCACAACATGCGTAGACACTGAAAAAGGTCACTGAAGTAACTTTGGTGTTATAACAAATTTCCAGGCCACTAGTGGAGTAACATAAGATAAGAGTGGAATCCGAATTTGTTAGAGCATAAACTAAGTGAGAACAAACATCCAGCATACCTGTCACATTATCGGGTGATGACTTTGACTCCTGTCATCCTGGTAGTGTATATCTGTGATCCTGACCACTGCCTGAACTAGATTCCTCTGATCTGCCTCGGCCTCTGCCAGCTGGAGCTAAGGGCATGCACCCTACAGAAGGTATTGGAGCATATGAACCCACTGAGGATCTATTCTGCTGGTCCTGATTGCCCTGGTGTCTAGTCGAACAATCCCTCATTATATGTCCCTCCCGTCCATAGGAATAACAGGCGGTGTAATCGTACCCACATCTCTACGGATGTCGCCTATGACAGGTACTGCAACGTGATACAGCTAGTCCCATTTGATTTGGACCCCTTTGTTGCTGCGAGCCTAATGCTTGTGAACTTTCACTAGGACCTGACTATCCACGATGATCTGATCTGCTTCCTTGCTGCTGCTGAAATGGGGCCCTAGGTTGCCTACCTAATAAACGAGGCCTAGGCCCACCTTGAAAATTTGCAGGTCTAGCCCTCTGACGCTACTCTTGACCTGGCCTATCAATCGTGTACTAACACTGTCTGAGTTCCTCTATGTTCTGAGCAACGGCCTGAATGCGTGAGATATCCATATCCTCCCGCAGTGTGGCTGTGATACAAGCTTCCACATATTATGGCACAAGTCCCATAATAAACTGGTGTACCCTAGCTGGCATGGTATCAACAAATGTAGGCGCATATCTAGCCAGGGAATCAAATCTCAATGCATATTCTCTGACACTCATTCGGCCTTGCTCCAAATGTAAAAACATCTCTACTTTGGTCTGCCGGACCTCTCGAGGAAAGTAGTGGTCTATGAAGGCTTCAGAGAAGCTAGGTCACATAGGGCGGGTGCACCTCTTCCTCGGGATCTCTCTAAATTCTCATACCACAAAACTGCTACCTCCGCAATTGAAACACTGCTAACTCAACCAATTATGTGGATCAGGTATGCGTGACCCTAAATATCCTCTTTAGCTGGTCTATGAAGTTCTGGGGCTCCTCTCTTTAATCAATTCCTGTAAACTGCAGAAAACTCAAAGAAAGGAGCTCACGAACTCTCGAACTCCCAGGCCCCTTAGTGGGCTCGACAACAACTGGTATTACTGGCTGATATTGACGTTGGGCAGCCATTATCTGAACTAACATATAAACCGTGCTCCTAATCTCCTGATCTGATGGTGCAAGGATAGCTGGAGGTGGCACTGGTATATCTTCTGCTCTAGAGGGCTCCTGGTGGGGCGGAAAATGCTGGAGAGATCGAGGTGATGTCTCCATATCACCCTCAGATCTGGCCGACTATGACTGGGGCCCTCGACTAGTTCCCTCTCCTATTACGACATCTAGCTCCCGACCAGTCGTGGTCTATCGTGTGTCATACATCTCTCTTCTCTGTAAAAAAGTAGAATAACATAAGCTTAGGTAATTATTTTAATATCCCGAAAGTGCCTAAGATTAGACTCGGGATTTAAAAATGAAAGTTGGCAGAATCTGGGAAAAATCCCATAGGACAGGTCACCTAATGAATCGATGGTCCAACCAATGGTCCATGGTAAGCACCCGTGGTGAGGTATGGCTGGGTGGAAGTTGTAAGTAATGGGTCAAGCAACGACCCATTGTTCTCTATAACGAGTCATTTTTTGGAGTTGTGGTGGAGCTAGTCCTCAGCCTAACGGGGGAGTAACGGGTCGTGGGATGACCCGTTGTGAGGAGCACGGCTTGTGGTAAGCAGTCATGGGAAGGAGTACAAGAATCTTCAGTCAATGTAACGGAAGGAAACCACGACTCGTTGGAAGAATAAGCGAGTCGTGGTATGGCTCGTGGAAAGACTTGGTACAGGTTATCACAAGGGAAAAAAACAAACGACTTAACAACTCGTTGTCTATAAGGAAGACTCGTCCTGTTGAGTCGTGGGTTTGAACCTGAGGAAGTGAAGTTGGGCAGTGGATCTAACAGACGGATACCACGAGTTGTTGTATCAAGGAATGAGTCGTTGGACCGTCCGTGGTTTCGGACAATGCAGAAATTTTAGGGATTTCACTAAGGGCATTTTCGTAATTCCTAAGCTCTAAGGTCCTATACTACATAATTTTAAGTTATTTTTAGAGTGTATTAAGATAGGTTAAGTCATTCTAACCTATTTAGAACCCATGCACGCAAGTTAGAGAGAGTTAGAGAGGAGATCAAGCCTTAGCTCTTATAATTCTTATCAAATTCCTCTTGGGCAATCAAAGGAGTGTAAGAATAAGCTATAATTATGTAGGGTTACGAGTGGGTGTTTTCATTCACACCCATGCCCAATCTCTCTTAATTCATGAAGTTTTGTTTAAAAATCTTATGGGGTTTTATCTCAAATCTTGTGGAATCCTAATGATCTATCCATGGGTTATTACTTCTCTTGTTTTATACCACATTTGATGAATTATGATCAAATTTTACAACTAATTCTATTATAAATTTATTGATTTAAATTTCTATTAAATTATGCCCAATCATACATGTTCTATGATAAATTGAGTTATGATTTTACCTTGATTTTGATGATTCTTCAACCCATCATGATTTATGACCTGTGATATGGAATTACTCAAATGCCTGTTATGAATTTGTGATTTAAAAAGCATATACATGATATACAAATATGCATGAACCTCATGATTTACTAATTATGATTTTGGCCGACTCACGGGCCTTACTCTCATGGCTAGTTCACGTATTTACAAGCATGCTTATGATTATCATGATTTAACTAGCCCATGAATCTCATGTATATTATACTATGAGCACTATATATGTTTTGGGAGTAGTATTTAACACCAAGTAGGTTCATGGCCCGAGTTTTGCCCCGAATCTCAGAACTACATGCCACCATAGGACATGATGGGACCTCCCTTGAGACTGTCCCCTTTTCCTAACTAGGCCTTTCATGTGTGGTATCACGCCCTCCATGGTTCTACCTTTGGCAAGTTATGAACACCCTTCCGACTAGGGATTTACAGGTCGGGCTCTATGTGTGCTCATGTGGGGCATGTCGATTATAAGAATCTCCCATTGTTCCGCATGTTTTATACTTTATTATGTTCATGTTATTTTATCTCAAGTAATGATTTATAAAGTTTCTCTTATGGCTATGGTAATGAATGGATTATGAATGACTTGAAAATCTTGAGCCTTATGTTATCTTGTGTTATTTACAGTATGAGCATGTTATCCCACTCTTATGATCTCTTATGAGCTTTTGTGTATTATTCTAAACGTCCACTTTTACTTACCTTGCATACTCGGTACATTTCACGTACTGACTACATACTCTATGTTGTATCATTTCATTATACAGGCTCCGATCTTCATACCCAGAACCGTTAGTAGTTCATCTCGGAGTTTAGCATTCAACTCTTGGGTGAGTCCTCATTCTCCGAGGACTAGTTGATATCAATTGTCTTTTCATGTTAAACTTTCTAGACTTGTCGGGTTAATTGGGGGTGTTGTCCCATCAACCCATTGGATACGTTAGAGGCTTTCAGACTATATGTAGTATTCCACTGTTATGTATGTAGTACATTCCGCTTACCATGTTATGTAATGTTTATGCTTTCGCTATGTCGTTATGTTATGTATTCCACTTTATGGATATTGAGTTAGATGTATGTTCATGCCATGGGTCGACTTGGAGTCTCTCGGGGATCCTTGTCCCGTGTTATGATCCAGGTCCATGTTTGGGTCGTGACAAACTTGGTATCAGAGCCATAGGTTTAAAGTGTCCTAGGGTGTCTAAAAGTCGTGTTAAGTATAGTCTTTTTCATGGGTGTGAAGTGCGTCACACTTATGATGAAGAGGCTACGAGACATTTAGGAAATGTTTCCTTCTTTCATGATCTATGTCATGTGGTGAAATGTCTCCCTATCTTTCTAATTCATGCTATTCGTGATTGCAGAATCATGGCTCCCCGCAGAGTAAATGGTAGGAGGAATGGGAATGGAGAAGTCCACGAGGATGGCAACAGAAACGGGCACCAGAAGGCCCCACCAATTCAGGAGCACCATGCATGGGAGCCGGTTTCCCATGATAAGTTTCGGGAAACTATTCAGATGCTCGCACAGGCCTTGACTGCTCAGGTCAATTAGCAGGCAGTTGCACATGTTCCGCAAAATGGCAATGCGGCGGTGGATCAAGCCAGGGATTTCTTGAGAATGAACCCGTCGGAGTTCCTTGGGTCTAAAGTACATGAGGACCCACATGAATTAATCGATGAGATTCTAAAGATCACCCAGGTCATGGGGGTGACAAATGGGAAGTGCGTTGATTTGTCCTCTTATTAGCTTAAAGGGGTTGCGCATATTTGGTTTAAACAGTGGAGAGATAGTAGTGCAATGTGAGCGGGCCCTATAGGTTGGGAAGAGTTTCATGCAGCCTTTTTAGATCGGTTCTTCCCTCGTGAGATGAGGGAATTGAAGGCGGTCGAGTTTGTAACTCTGAAACAGGGTGACATGTCAGTTCAGGAGTGTGCTCTAGAGTTCACCTGCTTATCCAAGTATGCACCAGAGTTAGTGGCAGACCAGAGGGCTCGGGTGAGACGATTTTTCATAGACTGGTGGGCAACCTAGATAAGGACTGTAGGATCGTCATACTGCATCAAGACATAGACTTTCCCCGCATAGTGTTGCATGCCTAGCAGATGGAGACAGTGTACTGGAGGCAGAGAGAGGCCAAGAGGGCCAGGACAAACAATTATGGGATTTCTCAGCCTAGATCAGGGGATGGACAGCGCCAACAGTCTCATCACAGGTCTTTTGCTCCAGAACCTTTATCAGCTACTGCACCATCTAGATCACGAAGGGATTGGAGAAGCCAGGCTTCAGATTCGAGAGGACAGGGTAGCATTCAGATAGCATGCACCTTCCCAACCTGTGCAAGGTGTGGTAAGAATCACCCATGGAGGTGCCAAGTCGGCTCAAACGCCTATTTCTGGTGTGGAAAACCCAAACACAGACTTAGGGATTGCCCTTCGGACAGATCAGGGGGCAGCGAAGCCCGTATGCCAGCCACTCCAGCAGCACGTCCCTCCCACCAGGGCTCTTTGACTAGTTTAGCTGGCGGTCAGCTCCAGAATAGGTTCTATGCTCTTGCGACTTGTCAGGAGAGGGAGACTTCACCGGATGTGGTTACGAGTATTTCACCTTGATGCTTATGCTTTGTTATATCCAAGGGTACCTTTTATGTTTTGACACCTTATATTGCTAGTAGCTTTGCAGTCAGTCCCAAAAGTCTATCAGAACTATTCTCAGTCTCTACTCCCGTTGGTGATTCAGTTGTAGCTAGGCGGGTGTATAAAAGTTTCCCGATCACAGTATTGCATAAAGTCACCTCTGCAGACCTTGTAGAGTTAGCCATGACTGACTTTGATATTATTCTCGGTATGGATTTGTTGTATGCATGTTATGCTTCTGTTAATTGTAGAACCCGTGCAATGGTGATCTTGGGGATATTTACGTGCCCAAGTTCTATTCTATAACTTAGTTTAGTTGGGTTTGTCAATTTAATTAATTATATTCTCATATGATATTGTATAATTTCATGCATAAACTAACCAACGTGATTAGCTCTTTATTTTGTAGGTGAAAATTTCTAAGGATGAGCTTAATATGATAATGCACGAAGATAAAGGGAGTTCGGGATTGAGTGCAAAGAAAGAGACATGAAGAAAACATGGAAGTGCCATGGTTGTGCTAGCCAACGTGCCACTTCGGTAGGAGGGCGCGCCAAGCAGCGCGCATGCTGGCCCTGTGTCACGTTCACTGCCGTGCCAAGCAAGGGCATACGCGCACGCGAGGGACAAGGCAGCAGCAGCGCGCAACAGCGTTGTGCCACGCCCTACAACCTGCACGATAGATGTCGTGCAATGCTAGGCAACATGCACAGCACTGCCATGGCATGCCACTGCCCGACAATTCTAGTAGCCCCACGCGATTGCTCTGTGTCACGAAGGCAACATGCCGCGATGGGCAACGTGACAAGGAGGGAGTTCATGGATGGCCAACTTTTGTAAATTTTCACTTAGTATAATTAAACACTTAGCTCCTAAAATCATTTATCACAAAATTTTTAGAGAACAACGAAAAGGAGCAAAGGGAGAAGTGAAGAACTCTACCTAGGGTTCGTTACTTTTCATTTTCTTTTAACTACTCTTGTAAGTATCATACTCTAATTATTTTTTTGAGTATTTGTACGATCATGAGTGCTAAAACCATTCCTCTAGGGTTGAGGCCACGTGATATGAATGTAATTGCATGAATTCTTCTTTGGTTTGAGTTTTTAGTTGTTGTTTTGTCTTACACTCTCAATTATTGTTGCTTTTATGGTTGATCTCCATGAAAACAAACTCGTTAAGCTTAGCTAAGAGCTCAAAAGAGTAACCTTAGGTTAGAACACAAGAATGTAGGGAGCAAGTTCTTATCCTTATGATGGGATTCGCGGTTAGGATAGAAATTATACCTAATTTGCCTTGCTTGGTTACTAAACGGGATGATTGCAAGACACCGATTTAGAATTGTCACATCACCGCTCATAGAAGTAGTTGTGAAGCTAAGTCAGGTTAAATGATTAGAGGTACAAAAGTCCATCATCAAGGGCACAAACCCCATGAACCACATCCACATAGTTAAATTGCTCACGAATTAGGACATCACATCCCCGCTCAATGATGTAGGTGTGAGACTAGTTTATCGTGTTTAGAGGCTCGAGAGACCATGAACATTGCATTTTAATTATGTGAGACAACAACTGAAATTTTCATACTCAAACCATTGTGAATTGTAACATTGCATGTTTATCAGGCCTTAACTCTAGTTGCTTCTTGTACTGTTTCCCGATTGTTTTGTGATCACCCTTAGATTTAATTAGAATTTTCTGAAATTTATACACTCAATACTTGTGAAGGTTAAATTAGCACTTGAAATTGATAATTCACTAAATTAGTCCAGTCCATGTGGGTTCGACATCCGACTCTTAAAAAGAGCCACTGTATTACTTGTACGACCGTGTACGCTTGCGCGTGCGCTGGGGCGCGATAAGTTTTTGGCGCTGTTGCTGGGGACTGGAAGCATTTAGTCAATTTTTATGTTTTTGTGTAAATTTTAATTTCCTTAAGTGTTGAAAATTTTGGTCTTAGTCTGCTATATTGCAAGTAACAGGTTGTCCTTGCAGAACTGGCCAGGAATAGAGAGCTAGTGGAACCTTTGTTGGAACCTAAACGCCAACTACATTTGCTCAGGAGGGAAGCTCTAGAGTGGAAGTTGAAAAGGTTATCAGAACAGTTACACCAACCTCCACCAGTTGAACAAGCAGAGTTGTTACCTAACCAGATGGCAACCCGACCAATTTTCGAAGTGGAAATCCCACTAGCGACATATGTGACCTCTAGGATCCGCAAATTGGAGCCCGGAGGGAACTAGGATGACTCATGAGGACCCACAGTAGCATTTACAGAATTTCCTGGAGATTAGTGACACTTTGTCCCCGCCAGAGTGTCAACTAATTATGTCCGACTCACACTCTTCCCATTTTCATTCTTGGGAGAGGCAAAAAGGTGGTTGAAGGATGAGCTACCAAATTCCATTACTTCTTGGGGCGACCTAGCAAGGAAGTTCCTCATCAGTTTCTTCCCTTCAGGCAAGACTGCCAAGCTCAGGAGTGAAGTATTAAGCTTCAAGAAGAGGCCGGAGGAGAACTTATATTTGGCTTGGGAGAGATTCAAGTCATTGTTGAGAGACTGCTCCCATCACCAGCAGTCCAATGAGGTGTTAGATCACACCTTTGTAGAGAGTCTAGACCCACATACAAAAATCCTATTATACTCGGCATCGGGTGGGCAAGCACTGGAGAAGACATATGATTAGTTGTACACTCTGTTGAACAGGATTGCAAAGGAAATCCAGAGTGGCACAATGAATCATCAAGAGGGGCAGGAAAGAGAGCAGCAGGGCATATAGAAGTAGATGGTGTCAATTCCTTAGTAGCCTCAACAGCAGTAGTATCAGCAGCAGAACAGGTAGAACAGTGGCCAGTCGAGCAGCAACAACATTGAGGAGATGTTGCAGAAAATTATGGCTACCCAGACCCAACTGGCATAGAATCAGGCATGGATGGCTTCAGATTTGAAAAATCAGCAGTTGGCCACCCGTAATCTAGAGAAACAGAAAGGTCAATCAGCAGTTGCTCAGCACACCAGACCTCAGGAAGGGTTACCCAGTGACACAGATACAAACCCCCGCCAGGTCAATGCCATCAGTCTAAGGAGTTGCAATCAATTGGCTAATGCACTATTGAAGGAAAAGAGAAATGAGGTGTGGCTAGAGCTGGTTAGACAGGGTCCATCCATTCACAAGGGAGATAATCAGAGTGCAGCAAAACACAATGTACAATCATCATTGCAGCCAGCATAGAACCACCACCACCATTCCCGCAAAGGCTCAAGAAGAGCAAGGAGGAAGAATGCTTTAAAAAGTTCTTTGATATTTTCAAAGAACTTCACATCAATTTGCCCTTACTTGAAGTTTCGCAGGGAATGCCAAAGTATGCTAAGTACTTGAAAGATGTGGTGGCCAACAAAGTTGGGTTGGTGGATGTCCAAAAGGTAGCACTGATTGAGGAGTGTAGTTGCAGGGTGATGAGCAAGATGCCGAAAAAGCTCAAGGACCCAGGGAGTTTAACCCTCCCCATACAAATTAGTAATCTGAAGTGATAAGAGCTCTTTGTCACTTAGAGGCAGCAGTAAATCTAATGATCCTATCTTTGTTTAACACCCTGGGGTTGGGTCAGCCGAGGCCAACACGAGCAATGCTGCAGCTGGCAGACAAGTCCACAGTGGCACCAGAGGGAATAATTGAGGACCTTCTCATCAAAGTGGGTAAGTTCATTATACTCACTGATTTCATCATTCTTGGCTTTAAAGTTGATGACAAGATACCCCTCATCTTGGGAAGGCCATTCTTGGCAACTAGAGTAGCCATCATAAATGTGAAAGCAGGTACCCTTAAAATGAGGGTCGATGATGAAGAAGAGCTTTTCAGAGTCTACCAAGAGATCAACCTACACGCACACTATAGAGATCTTTGCAAGATCAATGTGTTGTCATATGCTAATTATGGGGTGGTAGATTCCATGGGTCCACTGTTGCAGGACATGATGACGTTTCAGCCCCAGTCTGATGGAGGGCTAAAATTAAAGAAGAATTTGGAAGAAGAGAGGGACAGAGTGGAGGTTGTTCCCTCTAAAAACAAAAAAGAGGAGAAAGTGATTCTCAAAAGGGAACACCTATTTGAGGATATCTTGAAAAGGATAGTCCACGTCGTTCCATGATGTAAAATTAGGCGCTGCTTGGGAGGCAACCCAAGAGTACCATAGATACTCTTTCTTTTTAATTTGTGTTGTATTTTTTTTATTTTTCACTTGTGTTGTGTGTTTTGTTGGTTAAGCACATATTTTAGGGAAAGTCTGAGTACCCGGAGAAGTAAGAGATAAAGAGCATGGAAGAAGATGAGTGTGGGGTCGATGACCCACTTATTCAAAAAGTGAAGAATAACATGTTCTTAGCTAGGCCTAGAGGCCTCAAGGAGTATTTCTCACCCTTGTATTATTTTTATTTGATGCTTTGGAGACACAACATGATTCAAGTATGGGGTGAGGGAAATTTCAAAATTTTGTGCTTAATGAATTCAGGTGAAGTTAGTGCTTGGCCTGATATGGTTTGATAAAAGATTTTGAGTTGAGCATAATTCACCCACCCTTTGATTTTTCTTTTTGGTTCTTTTCCGAAGGGGGGCACCTTGAACCGATAAATAAGATTTTTCTTTATCTGCATATAATGGTTTTAGTCATAGTTTGGGACTTTTCTCGACGATGGATGGATGATGACCGTCTTGAGGGAAAATTAGTCAATAGGTTTTTATTTTTGAACCCTAGCTGATTGACGGCTTGATGTTCCTGTTGTTTGCTATACACGATTGTGAGATGCAAGTGTTGTAAATTTTGAGGCATGTTTAGCAATTGTATAACTCTGTTTGAGACACCTAGGCTCTTGAATATGACTCTAAGTGCTTCAAGCTTAATTCTAAATTCTTGTGATTAGCTCAGTTCAGAGTCTATTGAATTTGTCTTGAATTGAGCATGTGTTGTGTGTGTAAGGTTTTTGAATATTCCATGTTATTGTGTAGTGTCTAGAACTTTCCTGGTGTGTATACAAAACTAAATGAGGGATGTGGATTGTAGGAGATGATTTAGGCATTTCTTTGAATGAGCCTAATTGTTATCCCTCGCTTTGCCTACCTTTAATATATGATCCTAGTTAGCCCCATTGAGCCTTTAGCC
>JACEIK010013607.1:12298-25111 GCA_018107945.1 Datura stramonium
CAAATAAAAAATTTAATCATATTTTGGGGTCTCCCATGCTTTATGCCAAGTGATCAAAGCAGAAGGTACTAATATTCGTTTAAAATTATTTTAAAAAGTAATAGAAACCTGGAAAATTTAAATATGTTGTTAAAATTAAGATGTTAGTTAGGGGTTTTTTAATGTATTCTCTCCAAATTCTTCAGTATTACTATTCAAATAAAAAGTTTCAGTTTGAAAAAAGAAGTAAAAGAACGTAAGTGGTGGCCCCGGGCAGTTATTTATATAGCAAAAGCCATGAAATACGGCCCTAGAGCAAAACCAAGTGTGTGAAATTATTTACTCTATTGAATATATATCATACTGGGCCTGGGGTACTAACAACATTATTTCTTCTTTCTATTACCAAAAGTGCTGAAAAGATATCACAAAAGGTGTGACCCTTTCCATTCTCCGTTTTCTACCTATGGGGTCAGACATACTTATCAACGCGTTTAAGCTTATATATTTTTAATATTTTTACTTGTCCATTATAAAAAATAAAGACATAATTCATNCCTCTAAGCTGTCGTATATTTACCTCGTAAATGTCTGTAACTCTTCGCACCTAACTTCCCGAAATCATCCTTTATTTTGTATCTAAACCTAAGGGCTAAGATTTAGAAGCTTGAATGTTTCAATTTTTTGATAATTGATGATCATAATTACTTAATTTTATTTTGTTTTTTAAAAGTTACTTAATTTTATTCAGTTAGTTTTTATGATCATTATACAAAAAAATATAATTTTTAATACTTATTTAATGAAGTCACAACTATAAAACTTTTTAAAAAAGTATTTTAAAAAAATTAAAATCATTATTGAAATTTATTTAAGATTTAATCCATTATAAATCCGACTCAACTATTGACCCAACCCCTTTAATGAATTGATTATATAAGAGATTTAGTCTTTTGGTGGCAGCTGTAGTTTATTTAACTCAGGTAAATAAATTTCAACTTTACAAAAGTGCTAGCAAATAGCAACTCTTTGATGACAGTCAAATTTTGATTTTTGATTTGGTTTTGGAGAGAACTTGTTATAAATGACTTCTAAATTAGATTAATTGGGTTTACTTCTAATTTTTATTTAATAAGAACTTAAATTATTTTCTTTTCAATTAGATGGAAATAGACTGGATCACTATTTCTTGAATTGTTATCTTTTTTGCAAGCAGAAAAGATAAATACGGAAAGTAAATAGGAGACACCAGATTTATATGTGGAAAACCATCCAGGCTCAAATGGACATAAAAACTATGACCTACTCCCTAGTAAGATTTCAACTTAACTTCCACTAAAACAACACCGAGCCAATTTATGAATTACGTCTCGCAATCCAATGGACCTACCCTTAAGCCCTTAACAAAATTCCTAACCCGTTCTAAACTACTCTTAGATTAAAACAAGAAAAACAACCAGAATAACAAACAAACTTAAACAAGAAACAGATTCTTTTTACAGCTCAAAACTTAATTATACTTCATTCACTAAGAGTTAACTCAAAAGATAATCTGCGGCAGTTAACTGAGCAGATTAGGGAACTGTCACTAGCACTGTCAACTCTCCTTTAACTTTGATTGCCAGTATACGATCAAAACCAGTGGGATGCTGAAGAATCGAATAAAATAATAACTTCATCACATTCACTATCCTTTTATAATACGCCCATATGTTGCTCCTCTTAGATTCTCACAAGGATACGATGTCTTCTAGATTATCAATCAAGAGTCCTTTCCTTATCTGATTTAATACGTAGACTTCTTGTTGAACTCCGCTTTCTTTACTTGTAAATTTCAGCACAAAAATATATTTCCAACATGATTAGCAACAATTGGTTATATTTATCTACTACCAACTCACCTGATCATTGCTAATAATTTTCCTAACGTATGACAAGCGTATTTTATTATTTCGTCGTCAAAATCAAGACTTAACATATTTTTCTTTTTTGATGATGATAAATAAAATATGCTTGTACCATATTTTAAACACAATCCCCCAAATTGAGACTTAGATTAATCCAAATTGAGAGACTTAGGTTGACCTAAGATGTCATTCAATACTAGCATATTTCACACTCATTCCCTTTTAGCATTAGTAAAAAAGGAAACATAGCAGGACACATAGTTTTCAATTCACTACCACTGAGGTAATCTGCAAAAATCATAAACTTGGTAAAAGTACAAAAAGTCATCTAATGATAAAGACCATCCCATTATATAGCACATGAACAAAACAAGACCACATGATTAGCAAAGAAGTCAATTAAATACAACCCAAAAGCATAACAAAAAACCAGCAATGTTCAAGACACAAAACGAGCTAGGACAAGGTCAAGGAGCAGGGGTAGAAGGTGGGGACTAGGCAGCAACCAAAGGAGAGGCCATGGAAAGAGGGGACAGACTTCAAATCAGGGTCATCAGATCATTGTGACGAGTTGTCGCTATTTCCTCATTTTGAGCCAGCTGATCTTTAAGCTGCTCATTCTCCAAACGCAACCTATCATTCTCCAGAACCAACTTCTCCATTTCTAAGACACCTTGAGAAGGTGTAGTACCAGCGACATTAATAAGGCCACCTATAACAGTATCTTGACCCTCTAGTCCTATAGAAGTCAAGAGCATCATGGGTTGAATAGTAATCCAAAGAAGTAAAGTGAACACCCAGTTTTTTAAACACTACCCATATGGGAGGGAGTGATTTTGTTTCACATTTGTAGCAACTTTGGTAAGGTAGGAAATAATCAATT
This sequence comes from Datura stramonium, assembly GCA_018107945.1. NCBI lineage: Eukaryota > Viridiplantae > Streptophyta > Magnoliopsida > Solanales > Solanaceae > Datura > Datura stramonium. Next base: position 15,068 of record JACEIK010013607.1, read on the forward strand.
CTGGAAGATTAATTGGCATCTCCTAATCAAGAAGTTTCATTAATGTCAAATCAAGAAAAGAGGTCGCATCCCTTCGCTCCTAGCGAGGTACCATATTTTTTATCAAAAAGGCAAATAGGAACTTATGATAGGGAGACATGAGTTTCCTGAACACTTTAGACTCAGAGGAGCTAGACGGATTCCCAGAGAACTTGCAAATAATATCCAGGGGTTTCAAGGGAAGAGGAAGGTTAGGCCACCTATTCTTTTGACAAGCTGCAAAACCATCACAGGAAATACCCAATAAGGAACCCAACTTATGGGAGTCAAACACAACAATAATCTTTCCTACCCTACTGGTAATACACCCATGCGAAATGGAAAAATGACTAAAGAATTCAACAATCTCCGGATGAGCAATGACAGAATTTTTATCAGAAAATAACTAGGTCCAGCCTTGATCAGATATTTTGGATCACAAGATCGTAAAACAAGAGTCAAAAGAATGAAATACCATTTTACCCTTCAATAGTTTCCGCTCAAAGAAATCTTTGACTTTAAGCCTGGTCTTGGTGATAGGTGTGGGTATAGGATTGGCTGGATTTTTGCCATGACTGTTACAACGAGCCCACGTGCGAGATGCAAGACCAAGAACGTAGGAAAATTTTAACCCAGAGTCAAAAGTCTTAGAAAACCCCAAGACTCGCTTGCGAGCTCCCTTCTTGAGATCATCCAAGGGAATCAGATCATCAATACTGTCAGTATCGAAGAGAAAAATAGTGGCTGGGGTTTGTTCACTTTTAGAGGACGCCAAGTCGGAACTAGTCGAACTAGAGTCGGCTGGTGATGGGAATTTTGGTAAAGACTCGTGAGAGATATATCGACTCCGGATATCGGTGATTAGAGTTGTTAAATCAATCTGTGATGGAGAAGTAGCACTGGGACTATCTTCCGACTCTCCTCCAAGAGAGAGAGAGGTGGGAGCAATTTCCATAGACGACTTAGGGGAGCCAATGGACAAAGGTTCCAAAGATGGACATGATCCTGCCCTCAGTCGAAGGTAGGAGACTTGAAGGAGAGACGATTAACGAAGGGTTTTCTGGAGAAGGAGGAGACTTAGAGAATTTCGGTAAAGGAGACAGAGGAGGGGTTTGACCAAGAGTAGGTGGAACACTTGGAGGGGATAAGGATGCCATTGCTACCAGTGAACAAAAGAGGAAGAATATGAAAAGAAAGAAAAAAAGGCAAGAAATAGAAATGGGAGGGAGACAAGGGGCTTTGGGGAAGACTAAGGGTTTTGGGTGATTGGAATACCAAGAATTTTTAAAAGGTAGTGATGTGGGATTTTAGGAGTGATGTGACGTATGAAATGACAAAGGTGGTGATGTGGGTAATGACGCACTGAACATTGAAAGGTAATGAATATGCAAGTGGGACTGTACCTAACTGCATTCCCTGTGAGGTCGCATGTGTTCTCATCTGTTCTGCAAAATTCAACATGGTCAAAATCAGTAGACATATTCCATATATATACTGAAGTTATGAATTGTGAGTATGCATCATCATTGCACCATGAATTGAACCAAAACAATAAAAAATGTGACGAAGATATCCCTCAAGATGGTCGTCATCCATACGTCATCGGAAAAAGCCTTTTTTTATTCTATTTTTTTATTTTTAAGCCAAAAGAGAGAACTTATGAGCTAAGTGTTGAGTTAATCTTAATTAACCCAAGCTCCAACCTGATTTTCTCAATCTGCTCTCTACCTAGAGCCTTAGTGAAAATATCAGTAATTTGATTTTTAGTATTACAAAACTGCATGGATATGAGACTTTTTTCAATATTATCTCTCAAGAAGTGATATCTAATATCTATGTGTTTTGTTATTTTATGCTGACAAGAATTTTTTACAATGTTTATTGCACTAGTATTATCACAAAAGATTGGCACAGTGCCCATATCCAAACTATAATCCCGCAATTATTGTTTTATCCACAGTAGCTGAGCACAAAAAGATGCAGCAGCCATATATTCAGCTTCAGTTGTGGATAAAGCAATGGAATTCTATTTCTTTGTATCCCAAGAGATTAAGCAAGAATTTAGAAAGTGTCATACCTGAGGTGCTCTTCCTGTCAATCAAGGAACCTGCATAATCAACATTTACATATCCTACTAAATCAAGAGTTCCACCTTTTGGATACCATAAACACAGATTATCTATTTCTTTCAAGTATCTCAGAATACGTTTTACTGCTGTCATATGTGATTCTCTAGGAGAAGATTGAAATCATGGACATAATCCAACATTAAACAAAATACATGGTCTACTTGTAGTCAAATAAAGAAGTGACCCTATTATTTCTCTTTATAACTTGTCACTAACTAAATTTTCATGTTCATCTTGATCTAGTTTGGTGGAAGTAGCTATAAGGGTGTCAATTGATTTAGCAGATTCCATATCATATTTCTTAAGAAATTCCTTTATATATTTTTGTTGATGGATCATTATTCTATTCAAAAATTATTTGATTTGTAAACCCAAAAAAGAAATTAAGCTCATCCATCATACTCATTTCAAATTCACTACTCATCAATAAGGCAAATTCATTCACAAGACTTTATTAGTTGCACAAAAAATAATGTCATCCACATAAACTTGTACAACTAATGATGAGTCTTTATTTTTGCCTTTTAAAAATAAGGTATTGTCTATTTTCCCCCTTGAAAACCCATTTTTCATCAACAATTCTAATAGGCGCTCATACCAAGCTGTGGGAGCTTGTTTTAAACCGTACAAGGTCTTATCCATTTTATAAACATGATCAGGAAAATCACTATTTTCAAAGTCAGGGAGTTGACGAACATATATCTCTTCTTTTAATTCTCCATTTAGGAAGAAACGTTTGACATCCATCTAATAGAATGCGAACTCCATATGTGTTGCAAAGGCAATGAGCATCCTAATTGACTCCATCCTAGCAATGGGTGCAAAGATCTCCTTATAGTCGATGTCTTCCTATTGGTTATAGCCCTGAACCACCATATGGGCTTTGTTTTGGGTGATTGCTCCCTATTCATTTAACTTATTTTAAAACACCCACTTTGTTTCAATCATAGTACACCCCATCGGTGGTGGTTCTAGGAGTCATGCCTTGCTTCTTTCAAACTGGTTGAACTCTTCCTGCATAGTCATTACCTAATATGGGTCCTGCAAGGCTTCACAATAATTTTTAGGCTCAATGTAAGACAAGAAAGTTGAATAAGCACAAAAAAATTCATGAAGGCCTTGGTTTGGATTCTCTTATAAAGACCAGTCATGATTAAATCAAGGGGATGAGAGCTTTGATGCTTCCAGGGCCTCAAGTTTAATTCTTGTGATTTTTCACTGTTTGTTTCTAGAACAGTGTCAGGTGATTTTCCCTCATATGTTCCTTCTTCAGAACTTACCACTGTTTCAGGATTTGTTTCTCATGAATTTTTCAGCTCTTGCCCAGATCCTGAGGGTTCAGGCAATCTGTTTCATGGACCGTTCCTTCAGTTAGGGCTGGAGAACTTACCTTTTCAATTGAATATTGGTTGATACCAATCTCATGTTCATCCTCACTTCCCTACAGAGTTGTGATGTGTTGTGAGTTTACAGCACTTTCGACGCTCAAAACTAAGAAAATAGAATGGACTTAGGTGTATTTATATGGATATAAGGCACTTTTTCTCTGGTTACAGGACAATTAGGTGTTGGAGAAAGAATGTGCAAAAGATAGCCTGAAAGTATAGAAAATGGGCTAAAGTCACAATCTCAGTACGAGCCGTACTGAAGATCGTGAAAAGTTTTAGATGGCTGAGTTGTGAAGAGAGCATCCTATGACTCTCAGTACGAGTCATACAACGCTTGTACAAGCCATAGAATTGAGTCATGAAAATATTCAGAAGAATTGCACAAGAGGCTGACTCCTGATACGGATAGACAGTACGAGTCGTGGCGGCAAGGTATGAGTCATACTAACACACTCATGACAAACATCAGAAAAATTAAGAATCCTCAGAGTCAAGCCATGAAAGAGCAGTAGGACTCATAGGAAGCATGTACGAGTCTTACCAAGGCCCAACACTTAGCCAAATTTCAGTCAGCCAAGGACATACGGATAGCAGGAGAAGACGTTAGGGAACTTCAGAGAACATAGAGACAACATAGAATTGAGTTGATTGTCTTGTGATCAACCTTTTCTTGATTTCTTCTTGATCTTTGTGAATTGTTCTTGAGTATTTCGGATATAATCAAAAAAGTTTTTCTCTCATCTACAATTGTAAGTATTGATTTATGTGTTTAATTATTAATGCATATCACAACCTTGCAACTATGAGAGGCTAAAACCTACATAGCTAGGGTTGTGGGAACCATGATGGATTAATGAGCTAGGGTTGCACAAAAGTGATTCAAAACCAATGAAAAACGCTTGTATTGTATTCTCTTCATGCTTAAACATTTCTTAACGGTGTACAACATTAGGACTTTCCCAAATTCTTTACTTGCTTAAGTCTAGAGATATAGATATTAGGAAAAGAGAATTACAGCAAATCCTTGATCTTGATGATCATTGTATTAACTAGAGTTATGATTGCAGGATAGTTAAATTTAGAACAAATTGATAACGATTAGTTTGAAACCGCTCATGAGACCTGACCCGGTGATTGAGTATGGTCATCCAATAGGGACGAACCAGTCATTTGGATGAACCCTCGTTATTAGTTCTGTAAGTAAGAATTGGTATCGATCACGTGTGTACACCCGAAGCAGTTATGAACCCATGGGGAACACAAATCCTAGTTATTATTAACTCTTGATTTTACATCACAATCTCAATCATTGTTTTTAATTATTATTTTTCTTAAACCCCCCAAATTGGAGTAACTAACCAACAAGTTCACTTACCGGTATTAGTCTAGATCTTACATATATTCCCTGTAGGTTCGACCCCAACCTCTTTGTTGGGTTCTTTATTGACAACGTTAGCTTCATACTTTAGTAGGAGGCGTGGTTTGAGCGTTATCAAAAAGTGGCATTGTTCCTGGGGAATACGACTAAGACTTGATTAATTGCTTGTATTTGACTTTTGGTAGTTATTTCCCTGTTTACGTTTTCTTTTGTTTTTCATTTGTGATTCTCTCAGGATACATCAAGGGAATGATCCCTCATTCAATCACCCAGATGGAATGTGATAAGTTGTAAATGCCTGTGGATGAGATGATGACTATTGATATATTAGCAGTTGTGATGATGAATTATGAGGGAGACGGGATACCGGAATACACGGAGACGGTGAAGGCTTTAAATGGAATGGGGTCATGTAACTTCAGCCCAAAGAAGTTAGACCTAGATTTGAAGAATCGTTCAACGCCGTCAGCCAAGCCATCTGTGGAGGTCCCACAAGTCCTTGAGTTGAAGGCACTACCTCCCATCTCAAGTATGCATTCCTCGGTAAAGATAGTACCTTACCTGTAACAATCGCAGCAGATCTATTAGACGATCAGGTGGGAGATTTGGTCAACATATTAAAAAGGTACAAAAAGGCAATTGGCTGGACCATAGCTCATATCATCAGAATCCCGCTAGGAATATGTACTCACAAAATCTAACTCGAGCCAAATTGCAAATCAAGTATAGAACATCAGTGCCACCTGAACCCCCCAATGCAAGAAGTAGTAAAGAAGGAGATCATCAAGTGGCTGGATGGTAGAGTGATATATCCCATCACAGATAGCAAGTGGGTAAGCCTGGTACAGTGTGTACCAAAGAAAGGTGGGATCACAGTGGTGCCCAACAAAAAGAATGAGTTGATATCGGCACGACCAGTCACAGGGTGGCGTGTATGCATGGATTACAGGAAACTCCACCACTGGACCCAAAAGGACCACTTTCCAATGTCATTCTTGGATCAGATGCTTGACAGACTGGCAGGTAGAGGTTGGTACTATTTTCTTGACGGTTATTCAAGATATAATCAGATTACCATCTCTCCAGAAGACCAGGAAAAGACGACCTTTACTTGTCCGTATAGAACGTTCGCTTTCAGAAGAATGTCATTCAGATTGTGCAATGCATCAGCCACATTCCAACACTGCATGATGTCTATATTCTCAAACATGGTGGAGGACACCATTGAAGTATTTATGGACGTCTTCTCTGTTGTAGGTGACTCATTTGAATCTTGCCTCGACCACTTGGGTAAAGTATTGAAAAGATGTGAAGAAACTAATCTGGTCCTAATCTGGGAAAAATATCATTTTATGGTTAAGGAGGGAATAGTGTTGGGTCATCAAATCTCAGGAAAGGGGATTGAGGTGGACAAGGCAAAAATTGAGGTTATAGCTGATTTGCCACCCCCTATTTCCATAAAAGGGGTCAGAAGCTTTCTAGGGCATGCAGGATTCTACAGACGATTCATCAAGGACTTTTCAAAAATTGCACAGCCATTGTGCAAATTACTTGAGAAGGAGGTAAAGTTCGTGTTTGATGAGGCATGTCTACGGGCTTTTGAGTGCTTAAAAGATAAACTCACTACTGCTCCTATCATCATAGCTCCAGATCGGTCTCTTTCATTTGAGGTAATGTGCGATGCTAGCAGTGTTGCTCTTGGTGCTGTTTTAGGCCAATGAAGAGCAAAGATTTTTCATCCAATCTACTACGCTAGTAAAACACTCAATACAGCCCAGAAAAATTACACGGTCACAGAACAAGAGCTATTGCCGGTGGTCTTTGCATTCAAAAAATTTCAAGCATACTTGCTTGGAACCAAGGTGATCATTCATATAGACCATGCCGCTTTAATGTACCTGATGTCAAAAAGGGATGCTAAACCCAGATTGATTCGGTGGGTGCTCTTGCTCCAAGAATTTGAGTTTGAGGTTAAGGATAGGAAGGGAACGAAAAATCAAGTAGCGGATCATCTATCCAGGCTCAAGTCTGAAGCTAGGGCAAGGGAGGAGGTTGATATTGATGATTCCTTCCCAGACGAACAGGTACTAGTTGCATCACAGGATTTGATTCCCCGATTTTCCGACTTTGCAAATTACTTGGTTAGCGATATGATACCGGCAGACCTGACTCCTCAACAGAAGAAAAAGTTCTTATTCAATGCCCGAAGATATTACTGGGATGAGCCATACTTATTTCTCATTTGTGCAAATGGGATCACTCGCAGGTGTGTGCCTAAAATAGAGATGCTGAGCATTCTGGAGGCCTATCATTCATCTCCAGTTGGGGTTCGTCATAGTGGTATCAGAACTGCATATAAGATTTTACAATGCAAATATTATTGGTCCTCTATTCACCAAGATACATATGATCATGCCAAGTCCTGTGATCAATGCCAAAGGCAGGGTGGTATTACCTGTAAACATGAGTTGTCATTGACCCCCATCTTAAAAGTTGAGTTGTTTGATATGCGGGGTACCAATTTCATGGGCCCATTCGTTAGCTCATATGGAATTAAATACATCTTGGTGGTAGTGGATTATGTCTCCAAATAGGTGGAGGCTATTGCACTACCAAACAATGAAGGCAAAAGTGTTACAGCATTCCTGCGGAAGCACATCTTCGCCAGGTTTGGCACTCCCGGAGCTATTATCAGGTGATGGTGGATCTCACTTTTGTAACCACCTCTTCAGGATCCTGTTGGGAAAATATGGTGTCAAGTATAAGGTGGACACACCTTACCATCCTCAGTCAAGTGGACAAGTGGAAGTCTCGAACAGGGAAATCAAGACCATCCTGGCCAAAATAGTGAATACTAGCCGGACAGATTGGTCTACAAAGCTCCATGATGTGTTGTGGACTTACAGAACAGCTTATAAGACCCCCATTGGTTCATCTCCTTACCAACTGGTTTATGAAAAAGCATGTCATTTACCCGTCAAACTAGAGCATAAGCCGCTATAGGCTCTGAAAAAGCTGAATATGAATTGAAATGAAGCAATCAAGCTGAGGCTTAACCAGCTCAATGAGTTGGATGAGTTCTGACTTAGAGCTTATGAGAGTGCGGCCATTTATAAAGAAAGGATGAAGATATATCATGATAAGAAGATTGTAAAAAGGGAGTTTAGCCCAGGTGATTTGGTCCTACTGTTCAACTCAAGGCTCCAGTTGCACCCTCGATACATGTATCCCCATACGGTGCAGTGGAACTTGAGAATAAAGAAGGAAAAAGGTTCAAAGTGAATGGGAAAAGAATAAAGTTGTATCTGGGAAATGTGGAGGAATTAAGAGGAATAGAGGTAGTATACCTTGATTATGCCTGAAGAGTCACAAAAGTCACCTCGTGCCGCGACGTTAAATCAGGCTTGCATGGGAGGCAACCCATGAATGAAAAAGTCTGAGTAGCCACAGGTATGTTCCCTTCCCTCTGTTCGTGCTTCAGGGGCGAAGCCCAATTTTCAAAAAGGGGAGGGGGTGTACTTGTAATTTTTGGGATTTTTGAATTCGTCCAAGGGTCTTTTTGTCGTGTTTTTTTTTTCCTCGGACGTGCTATCTAGTAGAACTAGTATTTTAGGATTTTATTTTGTGATTTTTGTTTAATTAGAAAATAACTAAGGAGTACTCAGCCGATGAAAGTGAACTAGTTTTGAATTTTTGAAAAAAATTGACCCTATTTAAAATTTTTGATGCATTAGTTATGTATTTGTGACTGCATGCATGATTTCGGTGGATTTTTTTATGTCATTTAGTTTATTAGCATGAGTAGTTTTATTAAGCCATATATAAACCATATGGGTAAAGTGAATATAAGTCATGTGCCATGAGTGAGTGAGGTTTGATATTTGTTCAGTACTGTGTTGAAGATCTAGAACTTGTCTGGTTGGTCTTTGCATAGACTAAGGATGGTTGGTTAGGATATGATCATAGGCCTTTTTTTAAAGCTCACTTTTAGCCTAAATGACCCTACCAAAATCATATGATTCCCTTGATCCAAATTTTGAGTCTTTAATAGACCATTTTTCTTTGATTAACCGATGAACCGTACCCATTTTTTATAATGAACTTATTTTGGCCCTGGTCCTTCCTTTGAGATTATAAACCTCAACATAGGTAAAATGCCTAAGTTGAGGGTGGCTAGAGTATGGGTGCATAAATGGTAGGAACGAGGAAAAGGTAAAGAAAAGAGAAAAGGTAAAAAATGAAGTCTGGTGTGATAAATAAAAAAAAGGAGATGAAAAAGTTGAAAATCTTGAAAAAGAAGATTCAAAAGAAAGAAAAAAAATTCTTGAAAAGGATGAAAATACACCACATTCATACAAACGCATACAAAAGAGGTGAAAAGGGAGGAAAAGGAATGAGAAGAAAAGAGGGTGAAATAGATGAACGGTGAAGCCAATGTATGTAGTGCCAAGGAAGAGTTAGTCACTTAAAAATCTCTCATATTTATAATGTCCAGCCCTAAAGCCTACATTACAAGCTACAGCAAGTCCTATAGTGATCCTAATCCGACCATCTGACAAATCGAAGCAGAGAAAATAAGGACAAGTCTATGGTATCTGATACACAGTACTTGAAACTTCTTTGTGAGAGTGAGAGTCTCGCTTGTTTAGTCCCATACAATATATGACACTATATCTGTGAGTGGGGACTTCATTTGTTGTGAGGGAACATGGGTTATGTTTACTTTTACCATTGGTCTGTTCGAAAAGCATCAGTGATGACTTGATTGCCTGTTGATAGCCAGATGACATGTCTTGATCCCTTCTTAGCATGTTTTGTGGTTGCTTGTGGTACATTAGCTTATCATGGTTTATAGAAGAAGGGTAAAAAGTTGTTGAATGTATAGTGAAAATTTTGTTTGGTATTGGTTGTAGTATCCTGGGTTTATTTTCTAGTTGAGCGTCATGTTTAGTCTTTTCTTTTCTTTTCATGAGGACAGCAAAAGTCTTAAGTTGAGGGCGTTGATGTGTTGTGAGTTTACAGCACTTTCGACGCTCAAAACTAAGAAAATAGCATGGACTTAGGTGTGTTTATATGGATATAAGGCACTTTTTCTTTGGTTACAGGACAAATAGGTGTTGGAGCAAGAATG
>JACEIK010013611.1:7191-22386 GCA_018107945.1 Datura stramonium
AAATTGGATAGGAGTCGAAAGATCCAATCCATAGGCAATAATTCTTGACTAGCAACCGAAGAAAAGATTAGCTGAATTAAATTGATAAATTACTTCCCTGGATGTTTGTCTTAACCTCAGCTTGCTCATTGCTATTGTTCAGATTCAAATTATAATATTAACTTAGATTTTTATTACTTAGTAAACTTAACTCTCAACATATTGTTTATTTAGTTGTCCGCATTCATAGAGATATAGTTCACTGACGCCTAAGTTAATTAGTACCGTAGTTCAGTCCCTGTGGGATCGATACTATGCTTGAATTAAGCCACTTTACTACTTGTTCGACCACGTGCACTTGCGTGTAGTCAACTAAATCATAATGTTTAAAAAAAAACCAAGTCAGAATGTTTAATTTTATGTCCTTCAGTCTCTTTTGTGCTATAGCATGCATGATCAAGTTAGCTATTTAGTATGGATGTGTAAGGTCATCCTGAATTCAGATGCTCCAATGGTTTTAGCTGCGATTGATTGATTGTGGAATTTCAGTTCCGTCTCTATTCTTTTGATATGTTTCACCAACATTCATGGATGAATGTTCCCAAAGGGGAGATATTGTAACACCCTAAATGTCTCTAAGATCATATTCAAGGCTTAAGGAAAGAAAGAAAACAAAAGGTAGAATTTATTTAGCATAACGAGTAAGGGGATGACTCGTTAGGAGGCACGAGTCGTGGTAAGACCCGTGGGGAAACAGTTTTGAGGTTTAGTCAAGTCAGGTGGTGACGAACGACCTAACTAGTTGTCTTTCCTGGGAACGACTCGTTAGGTTGGTCGTTGTGTGGAGGCTAGGGTCCCTGGATTAAGTCTCAGGTAGTGTAGTTGACGAAAGGGTATGACGATTCATTAGATGTGGAAACCAATCGTCACATCAGTCGTTAGATGGGAGTAGCTGAAGTCGTGAAGTGATTCTAGTGTACTTGAAGAGTGGGTCCAACGAGTAGTTGGAGTAGGTAATGACTCCTTACGTTGGTCGTGGGTTGAAGGAGCTGAAGCTGTTTAATTTTTCAGTGCACCTAACAGGCATGACGACGAGTCGTTTGAGGAGATAACGACTCATCATGAGAGTCGTGCTTTCAGATCAGGCAATTTTTCTAGTTTTTCCTAGGGGTATTTTTGTAAGTCCGATGCTCTCAATTCTTAAGTGGCGTCATTTTAAGTATTCTTGGGGATGTTTTTAAAGATTTTTTAAAGCCTAAACCCTTAGTTTTCTCAAGTCTCTTTCCTCTCCTGTCAACATCAAGGTTTTCCCAAGATTTTTCCTCCAAGCTTCAAGGTGCAATTTCGAGTGGGATTTATCCTACCATGTAAGCGGGTCTTTCAACAAGGATAATTTTCCATCCTTGTGCCCCAAAATATTTTTATCAAAATTCAAATTTTCAATTATTCTAGAAAACCATGACCTAGGATTTTGTGTAATGGGTGATTTCTTCTATATTTCTTTAGATTCCAAGATCCATTATGATTATGAGAGTAATTATGATATAGAATAATGGGATTACCTTGAACTATATGTTGGATGATAAGAAATGAGAGATTACAGAATGTCTTCATAAAATGACTTGAACTTTGAACGAGGCTTTATTATTGTCCACTCGATTATCATAATTACTTGCATCCATGTTTAAATATGTAAAATAGTATGACTATCCCTAGCAACTTGATTGTGCTATTGATAGATATGTTGAGAAGAAATTAGATCTTATGGGCTTGAATAATTGAAGGTAAAATATGCATGTCCCTTATGCCTTTGATGGAATTGATCGAGTATGAGGTAAATTATGATAAGGGACAAATTAATGCATCCTTCTCATGAAATGAAGTAAATCTCTAAATGGGTTTTAAGAAATGAAAATATATGATTCTTCCATAATCTTGTTGTAAATGTATAAGTTATAAGTTAAGTATATGGCTTCCCGTAAATCTAGAATATATGAAACAACGTATGCATGTTAAGATATGAATTGGATCTATGGATCATGAATGTCTTATGATACATGTTGAATGATATGAAGCCGAAACTTAATGTGGTGGAAATATAATACATAATGTGAATCTATAGCTACTGACTAATGTAAGATGTTTGAAGAAATACCGATGTGGCTCTATGATGATATGAATTATAATGATAAATCATGAGATTGATATTACCAAAATGTTGGGCTTGTTGTTAGTAGAAAGTAGCCCCGATCCTTCCGAAATGAATGTTGTATGAGAAAACAGTGTATGTTTGTCTTTCTAGCTAGCTATAGTAGCATAGACTAGATAGATGATGTTAGATCAGTATTCCTAATCTTCTAGTCAGCCAGGTATTCTCCATAGCCAAGAATGTTTCCCTTGGTTTAGTCAGGATCCTCCATAGTAGAGAGTGACTCCCTAGTTCAGTCGGGATCCTCCATCGCAGGGAGTAACTCCCTAGTTCAATCGGGATCCTCCATAGCAGAGAGTGACACCCTAGTTCAGTCGGGATCCTCCATAGTATAGATTGACTCTCTAGTTCAGTCGAGATCCTCCATAGCAGAGACTGACTCCCTAGTTCAGTTGGGATCCTCCATAGCAGAGAGTGACTCCTTAGTTCTGTCGGGATCCTCCATAGCAGAGAGTGACTCCCTAATTCAGTCGGGATCCTCCATAGTAGAGAGTGACTCCCTAGTTTCAATTGGGTTTCTCCCTAGTAGAGAATGACTCCCTTAGTTATGTTATTAGTATGATTCGGTTTTATATGATTCAGACTTCAGATTATAACAGGTTTAATATGATGATAATCAGGCTCAGTTGTCAGCAGTGATCCAGTACAGTGTGTGATGTTAGTTTTAGATTCAACTCTTATTACATGTTCAAAACTTGACTCTTATGCATGAGTTCAATGATGTGTCCTAAAGTGAGATCTAAAGGAAAGTTTCATGTGTATATATGTGTATGTGAATCATAAGAGGATAAGGGCATGTTAATCAGTTATGTTGATGTACTTGGTTAATCTCTTATTGCATATTTGCCTTTTTTAATTATTTATGTTATCCCGCATGCTGAGTACATTCCAGGTACTGACCGCATGCCTTTTATGCTATATCGTTTCATGATATTGATTCAGGTCTCCAGACTCTGCCTCGTGGTTAGATTCACATCCTTCCCTCTCAGCCGCCAGTGGTGAGTCCTCATCTCTCGAGGACGTTATTTATGTTTATGCTTTCTTTATGTTTCAGTTTCAGATTTTAGAAGTTAGCTGAGGGCTTTTCCCGGCAACTCATCAGTTTAGTAGAAGGCTTTCAGACTAGTCTATATAGACTCAGCGTTTAATCAAAGTGTTTCCATAATTGTATTTTTTGGTTCTTATTTAGACTCTTGTAGTTGGCATCCTCTTAATCATGTCGTTGGTTTTTATATTTTCAAGGGAGATGCTACGATTATGCCATGGGTTGACTTGAAGCCTTTCGAAGTTCCTTGTGCCGTGTTACGGCTAGGGTGGGAACTAGAGTCGTGACAAGGTGTCACTAAGATGTACTGTGATCTAAGGGAAGTCTACTAGTGGAATGGCATAGAGAATGACATAGCAGAATTTGTGGCCAAGTGTACAAATTGCCAAAAGGTGAAGGTTAAGCATCAGAGGCCTGGAGGTATGCATTAGGACATTAGTATTCCTACATCGAAGTGGGAAAAGATCAATATGGACATCATTGTAGAGTTGCCTTGTACGCGCCGATAATATGACTTTATATGGGTGATCATAGACAGGTTGACCAAATCAACACATTTTTTACTGGTCAAAACTATAGAATTAGTCGAGCATTATGTGAGAATTTACATTCGAAAGTTAGTTCAGTTGCATGGAGTTCCATTGTCTATAATCTCAGATAGGGATACTCAGTTCACCTCTCAATTTTGGAGATTGTTTCAAGAGGGCCTTGGTACTCAGGTAAAGCTTAGCATGGCATTTCACCCGCAGATAGATGGTCAGGCCAAACGGACCATTTAGAATGTTGAGGATATATTGAGAGCGTGTGTGATTGATTTCAAGGGTGGTTGGGATAATCACTCTTCTCTTATCGAATTTGACTTCAATTGTATCTAATAGTCAAACATTTAGTTGGCTCCATTTAAGGCTCTTTATGGTCAAAGATGAAGGACACTTATCGTATGGTTCGAGGTAGGTGAGACTACATTCATAAGGCCAAATTTAGTTCATGAGGCCATGGAGAAAGTTCATCTTATTAGCGAAAGGCTGAAAACAAGTTAGAGTTGACAGAAATCATATGCAGATGTTAGAAGGGGAGAGCTTGAGTTTGATGTTGAGGATTGGGTTTTTTTAAGGTGTCTCCCATGAAGGGGGTCGCGAGGTTCAGCAAGAAGGGAAAGCTCAGTCCCTGATATGTTGGTCCTTATAAGATTCTAAGGCGAGTCGGCAAGGTGGCTTATGCGTTGGAGCTACCAGTAGATTTAGCTTTGGTGTATCCAACCTTCTATGTGTCCTTGCTGAAGAAGTGCAATGGTGATCCATCTTTAGTTATACCGGTAGAGAGAATTGGTGTGAAGGATAGACTTATCTATGAGGAGACTCCGATTGAGATCCTTGATCTTCAGGTTTTAAAGTCGAGGAATAAGGAAGTAGCTTATGTGAAGGTTTTGTGGAGAAATCAGCTTGTTGAGGGAACTATGTGGAAAGCTGAAGCAGATTTGATGGCTAGAAACCTGCATCTTTTCCCTTCCGGCTTTGTTCGACCATGAGGTACCAATCCTCTCCTTAGCACTCAATTCCGTTTCATGTTAAGTTCATGTCTCTCAGTTCCTTCCATGTCAATGTATGCATGTATGCTTCATGAATTCAGTTCAGTCATGTACCTCAGTCCGGAGTCAGTCACTCCGTCAGTTTTCAGTCTATAGCTTTCAATTGGGATTGCAGTCCTTCCCTATAATTTCAGCTTAGTTAACCTACATTCAAGGAAGAATGTTCCCAAGGAGAAGATAATGTAATACCCCAAAAAGTCCCTTAGATCATATCCGAGACTTGTAGCCAAAACTAGCGGGGAGAATGGCACCAGGCTATCCAACAACTCATAGGATGAGTGATACCTGCAACTAAAGAGTTGTTGGTTTTGGCCGTGGTATGAGACTTCAGAAAAATGGTAAAAGTCACTCAAAATCAGTGAGGGAATTGTATGATCATTGTTTGATCGTACCAGTCATTGTTTCTAGTCGTTAAAGCAGGTTCATAGAGTGATTTTAAGGAAGGGCAAGAATCAACAACCATACAACTAGTCGTGGTATGGACTAATGACCAATTCCTTTCGTAGTTGGTTCTCTCAGCTACCAGCTTTATTGCGGCAGTTTGGGTGGTATTTTGGTAAACTCCCATGCTTTTAACTCCTAAATGTCATTAAAGGGTTTAACTTATCCTAGATCCTAATTCTCTCAAACCATCCATAGGTTGAACATTCTTCCTCAAGTCAAGCTAGAGTTCCTCATCTCCTACATCTCAATTTCTCTTGGGTCTTCAAGACAAGTTAAGGAATCAAATTATCTATGTATGTAGGGTTATGAATGAGGAAATTATTCCACCCTCATGCCCTTTTTAAGCTCAATCTCATGATCTCTATCCTTCAATTTCTAAATTGGTAAATTATAGGGTTAGACCCAAATATGATGACATTCTCATGATTCTTTATGAATTCAACTCTCTCATGTTTTATTCATGATTTATGACTATGAGTACATGTTTCTAATATAATCTCTCATGGATCTATGTTTTTAAGTTTATGATGATTTTATCCAATTATGTATGATCTTATGAATTTCAAGCTTATGAACCTATAATTTCAAGTTATGACTATTTATTAAAGTATGCATGAATTTCACGAATCTCAAGCTTATGTATCATAGCTAAAGTAGAAACATTGTTTTCATGGCTAGTTCACGTATGTCAAGTATAATTATGATTTCATGTTTTCAACTAGCCCATGTAAAACCAAGTATGTTTCATGACTATGACTATGAGCAATTTGCATGTTTTGGGAGTAGTATCTAGCATCGAGTAGGTTGGGGTTCACCACACCCATGTCTCAAAATTACATACCACCATAGGTATATATTCATGTTTGGGGCCTCACTAAAAATTATTTCCCCTAGCCCAACGGGCTCATGACTGATATTACGCCTTTATCATTTTTTGTCCTGGCAGGGCTTAGGACGGCTCTGCCCTCTTGAATGAGATAGTTGGGGCATCATGTGCTCATTCCTGATTGTGTCGGTTATGATAAAGTCTCCCATTGTTCCTAATGCTTTAAGTTATTCAGGTTCACGACTTATGATATCATGTTTTATAGAATATTTCACCCATTAATTAGTTTATGAGCTTTCACTTATGATTTTTAATATGTTGAACTATTTGATTTTGCTTTCAAAACCTTGGGTCACTATTCTTCAGCTTATGATGAATAACTCAAGTTTACGACCATCACACGATCACGATTTTAACATGTACCCTATTCTCATGTCTCAGTTTATCTTATACTCATGATCTTACTTTATGTTCTTACTATCACATTTTACTTACTTTACATATTTAGTACATTCCACATACTGACTGCATAGTCCATGTTATTTCATCTCATGATATAGGTTCGGGCGATTATCCTCCGCCTTGACGTTAGCTCCGCTTCCATTTAAATCTAGTTTAGCCAAAATTTTGGGTAAGTCATCATCTTCTGAGGACACTTATTAGGTTTATATTTTATGTCTATGTCTTTCAATTTCAGACTTAGCGATCTAGTTAGGGGTGTTGTCGCATAAGCTCATCCTATGACTAGAGGCTTTTTAGACGATCATGTATTAGCTGATTCAACTTGTTTTATACACTTATGTTTTTTTGATTCTATAGTCTTCCGCTCATGTTATGTTTATGATTTCCTACCGCTTAGTTATTCTCACGAATATGGTATGTCTGCGCCACGAGTTAGCTTGGAGCCAGTCATGGTTCTAGGTCCTATGTCGTGGTCCGGGGTCCATACTAGAGTTGTGACAATTTATTGGTGTAAAATACCCCTTTAGCCCTAATTATGTTCAGAATAAAAATTACAAAAATTCTATTCCCAACAGGCTTAGGCACGCTGCACCTATTAGTGCACTAACTTTATTGTTATTTCTTCAGCTGATGTTCGGGCATAGGTGTGCCACATCTCTCATTGCACCAACCTTCTACCCTTTATTTTTATGATGTTTGGACTCTGGTGCAGTGTGCCTCTCAATGCACCAGCTTGGTTTTTTCCAGAAACACATTCAAAGTTTCTCCAAAGCTCCAAACCTTCCTTTATAGCTCATTTCGGGTTGATTTCCACATGTTTACCTATTAAACACCTACAAAATCATAACATATGAATACAAGAATAATCCATAAAAATGATACTAAAATAAATGACAAAAGTACTAAAATGCAAGGTAAATAGAGGTTGAATATATGTAATTTTGGCGTCTCATCAACACTCCACACAACATATGAAATAGTAACAATATACCTTTAGCTGCATAATCTGAACTAAGTCTGAAACAATTGAGGATATCTGGTTTTCATATTGTCTTCTGCCTCCCAGGTCATCTCCTCCCGATTCTTATTCCGCCATAACACCTTAATGGAAGCAACATCTTTAGTTCTTAACCTGCGAACCTGCCTATCTAGTATGGCTACTGGAACTTCTTCATAAGCTAACTCCTCAGTGATTTGGACGTATTTAACTGGGACAATTCGGGAGGGATCTCCTATGCACTTCCTCAGCATTGATACAGGAAAATTGGATGAACAAATTCTAATTCTGGAGGTAAATCCAATTCATAAGCCACCTGGCCTATCCTTCGGCGAATTTGATAAGGCCCAATAAACCTCGGGTTGAGCTTGCCTTTCATACCAAATCTCATCACACCCTTCATCAGTGAAACCTTCAGGAATACCCAGTCGCCTATATTAAACTTTAGGTTTCTCCATCGCACGCCAGCATAAGGTTTCTGGCGGCTCTGAGTAGTCAACAGACGTTCTCTGATAAGCTTTACTTTTCCCTTCTGCCGGTTTTAACATGTCAAGGTTTGTTCTATCTGCCTGAAGTTATCATCCGGAAGGCTTCCACTCCCATTTATAGTGGGCCTCGAGGGTCTGAGTTGTATATTCTACTTAGCCACTAGTTAGGGTACGAGGAACCCTGCTTAAGTTAACATATGTCACCGTCTGTTCTAACATCCTTTCCTAAAATTTAGTCGTAGATTGCGCCCCTCTGTCGGAGGTTATCAAACATTGGGGCTCCACGCACTCCATCTACTTCTGGGGTATTTAACCTAGCATAAGTCTTAATGGAGACATAATTTCATCTGGCGAGGCACGAATTGACCTCATTGGTCTTATTATNGACATAATTTCATCTGGCGAGGCACGAATTGACCTCATTGGTCTTATTATACTGACTCAAATAAGGTCAGGCTACACCTGGTGTGAGATAACCCTGTGACAATATTCATATTAATTACTCTCCACTCCCTTGCAGACACGACCATCTCTTATATTGGACAGCTCGGTTCCTGCTATTTCACCTTTTCTGGCCTGTCACTGGGGCTCTACTTCTATGATTTAATGATATCTCCTGTCTCTCGTACCATCTCATTGCATTTTCATTAAATTCTGGGAGCAACAAACACATGCACCTTAGCTATGGTCTACTATTTGAAGTTCCGCCACCCTTGGAATGTGAGGTCAACATCTGGACCTTGTGACCTTGCTTGTTGTTATTTTGAAGGCTCGTAAGTGTCCGCTGGGCCTTGTTCCCAAGCTGCACTAGATTAGAGTCTCCGTGTCGGCACTCTCTTACCTTCCCCTTAGGCGGGTGTACTGAAACATTCTAGGCTACAACCTTACTGTCTCTTAACTGTTAGCCCAAGGCTTCGTCCTCAATATGCGATGTTCTATCAAACTTGGAGGTGATTCTGATTTCCCCTAAAGTATGGTATTCGTGCTTTTCCCCTTACCTTCCTTAGACTGAGCTCTGGGGCTCATGGTTCCTGCCTTACACTATCAATAAGGTTACCGGCCAAGTCTCGGCCTATACTTCTTCTGGCTTGCAGTCGGACCCATTTTATTCATATGACCCCCTGTCTTTCAATATCACAAACTAAGATCATAACCATTATCTTGCAGGCATATCCTGCCGTCATTAGCATGCTACGGCGGATTCAGCCTTTTTCTGAATTGAACTTGACTAATATTGGGACTTTATCACTGATGGATTTCTTACACACAATTCGAGTAATCTAGTAGTCTTACCCGCTCTTCTGACTTATTACCGTGAAGGTCTGGACAACTTACATAAACATTGGGGGTCCCCACTATTTCCTAACACATTCCGGAGTCAAAAAATCCAACCTTTGCTTACTATTTACTCCGAGCAACATTGCCTCAATTCTTACGCCCTTTTCTATACTGGAAATAAAATCTAGGAGGTAGGAATAGCCTTTTCTTACTGCAATGAAACGGAAATATGGAACTGTACAACATTCAAAAGGATGGAGGTGGGAATCCTGCATTTCCCTCTCTTTCTCACATCCATGAGGTAATCTAATATTAACTGTCGTCATGACCAAATCTTGTATATCTAATAGATAAGTTGACTCGTATATACGCTATACTCCTGACTTCCTACTCTGAGGTTATAAAAAGGAACTGAGGACAGTGCTGGTAGATGTATCACATTGTGAGGTTCCTGGTACATTGGGAGAGTATTAGGGAGATCAAAGACGTCCGCTCCCATGCTTAGACTGACTATCTCCCAACTATTGCGTCTTAATGATACCTCCTCCTGCCGCTGTAGTTATCTTGCAACTGGCTGGTGTCTGTCTTATATTAAACATTACCCTAGACAGACATAAAAAGGAAAACTTAGGGACTTAACCCTATACAATTTTGCTCTATAGCACGATTTGAGAAGAAAGAGGGGTAATCATACTACCATTCCTCGTAGCCTCTTGCTTATAGAATGTGGTGCACAACACATTTATAAATAAGACTCTACTAGACACGGCTTGTAGACACCCTAGGACACGAACTGCTCTGATACCAAGTTTGTCACGCCCCACCTTGGGAGGCATGACTGGCACCTAGTGCCCCACTGGCGACTGAATGACCTGGCTAGGCTGATGCACATATGGTTCCAGCCTGCAACTCAATTAAAGAAAACAACGGGCTATATCTCGGCTGTAAACACAGCCCCCGGCCGACGAGGCCTTATAGCCACTTGTACATGAAAACAACTAACCTATAACAGGCAATAGAAGGGACCTATGCGGGCCGACAAGGCCACCATGATATCTAGTTATAACTGGAAAGTAAAATCAGATGATAAACTGAACTATAACCGACAAGGCCACCAATCAACAACTAAAAAGGGCCCCACACGGCCAACACACATAATCTAAAACACATATGGGCCCCACACGGTCGATATTATCAAACCACAGGGAAGTAACACAATCTACAAGCCTCTAGGAGTAATAAGATGGTCAGGACAGGGCCCCGACCTACCCATACTTTACAAACAAAAGGAATAAACCTCTATCACACAAGCTCCGAAAGAAGGGAGCTGACGGTTCTGTACAGCTGACTGGAACTACGAGGGACCTGCTCCTCATCTATCAGTACCTGCAGGAAAGTAATGCAGCGCCCAAGAAGAGGGCGTCAGTACAATATGTACCAAATATGTAAGGCTATAGATAAGTTGAATAGGACTGGAAGTAAATAAAAAGAAGGGTCGAAAGATTAACCTGTACGCTTGTTGATTCGCAATATGTATCTAACTGACACTACATGTACATAAGCTAAGACTGCATACTTACACATTTATACACTACAACTAGCAGACAAGAATTCATACAAGAACCACACCCGACCCCATAAGTCGGGAGGTATAATCAACACAGAATAACTCGTTCAGGCCTCCATATGTCCTGGAGAGCACATCTCAATCTATATATCCCTACTCAGGTGTCTACAACTCTAATGATACTATAGCCAACCTGTCGGTCCCCTGGGTCTACAACTGGGCCCCCTTGGCCCATAAACTGTAGCTATGTCTGAGTTCAGAGGACTCCTGATATCTACATCCCGGGCGTAAACGCTCGGCGGGGGTGTGTATAAGGCTAACCACGAAATATGAGGATCTGGATCCCCATCTTTGTCCCTTGCGGATGTAATGCCGCTCCGTAGAGCGACGTATCCTCGCCCCTTGCGGGCGGCGACACAGCTATTAACTCTGGGGAGGTCGTGGAAGAAATCTAATTGAGGGCAACCCCAACCTAGGTACTATACTGACACATCAATCTATCTGTAAAAATAGAGCGTATCTTGCCTTCTGGGCCTCATGTTAATGCTACTCGCTTCTGGGATAATCTGTATGGCTGTCTGCAGGCATGCCATGCACTCGTATTTGATTAGAGGATCCTGATAGTGATCATGATCTCTATTAGTCTGGGCTGAATAGAGAGAGGTCTGAAGTGGCCTAACAATACTCTGAATGTCCTACTCGGACATCTATAACTCATGAATAACTGTGGGGTTACGAACATCTAACTAATTTATTCTTCTAATTAAACGACTATAATGCTGGGCTTGGTCGAACTTGCTTCTACACGATCGGCACCCTGGTCCTTCATAGGGAGCTTACCGATCTCCTTAACTTGTGGTTAACATTGTACTAGCAGAGTACTACTGACTCCTTAGGCCTTCTCTGAATCCACTCAGATCTATATGACTATTTTGGAAAATTTGCAATCTTATAGGCAATTCTATATAGTCTGGCCCTCTCCTGGCACTCTGTACCTAAATACCTTACAAGAACTGGCTAGGGTGCTGGCCCATCACTGACTACTGATGTGGACCCCTCGTTGGGGTACCCACGGGTTTATCTGACTCGGACGACTGGGCTGGCTTGTTGGGCGCCCTACGGGATAACTGTAAAGTCGACAAAGACTGACAATCGCTGATAAGGCTAAAGGGATGGAGGGCGATCACTCAATACACTGGACAACACTAGTGTCACTAACTCTAAAATATACCTATTATGTCTCTATTTCTTGTTCTGGAACATGCGATAACGTCAATGACCTCTAGGGATGCTTTCCTACCAATATAAGCGCCAACTGGTCGTTAGACTGCCTAACTGCGCCCATACTATTTAACCAACTGATTCAGTCCAATAACTCTTGCGAGCTTCTAAAGTCTAGGCCTGGCAACAAACATATAAGTCTACCATCACAATAAACTTAGAACTAAAAGAGTTTTTATAGCGTTCACAACGCGTATCGCGTTTAACCTGCTCCCTTTTAGCGAGGGGTCGTGCAATACGATCTGTATATCTTTTCTAGCAGCTAACCAGAATTTATGTAATTGTAATCCCTATTAGAAGCTAATCGCAACATATCTGATATTTATATATGTATATCAATAACAGCTAATTACAACATATGAAACTACAATCTAATGGTAGCAACTATCTACAGAATCTGAGATCGTTATTTCTATTCGAGAACATAAGTCGTAACACTGTATGACTAGGATACTTGTCGAGAGTTAAGCCTTACATACCTCATTCGCCGTTTTCTGATTAATTGATGAGTATCAGCTTGTATTCAACTGCCCTTCTCAACTGTAATCATATTAATGGAAGAATAGGGCCAACTCCCTTACTAAATTCGAAGAAAACAATAACTTTATATGTATATAGTAACTATATTTCAACCTATCGAAAGATGATTGAAAACTCGTAATTTCTCGGGAGTCTAGAAGGGAGAAATGCTTACTTTAAGTATGTGATCGTATTGACACTAGNGATCGTATTGACACTAGTTTGAAGAAATTACACCAACTCTGGCTCGGCGGGACGACGATTCGCCTGGCCAATTTTGTGAAAATAAATCCAGAGTAATTTTTTATACAGCCTTATACTTCAGTACCCGAAGTTAATTCGGATTTGGACGGCGTTTAGTGGCGTAATCGGTTGATTTTTACTTGGTTTCTTCGTACTCCCTCGGGTCTGGTCTTGTATATATTGAAAATGAATTAAAATCAAAGGATGAGACTTATATATACTTGAGGTGGTGGACAATGCAACATGGCACTCTGCCGATCGCGCCAATTCTGCTCCATGCCACTTTGGGTAACGCGGAGGGGGCTGCTCCATGCTACTTTGCCCCTCTGGGCAGCTTGATTCGGCCTCATCCTGTGAAATCCCAACTTTGCACGCATTCGGACTTTCCCCGAGCCCTTTCCTCGTACGTATGGCACACTATAACTTTTAACCAACATACGAATAGGCCGACTAAATATTAGAAACTTACGGGGTGTAACACAAAAATTTGCAATCAAAATATAAAAATAACTATTGATCAATCAACAAGATAACCAACTTAAATTAACAAAAGTGAGAAAGAGCTAGGGGTATGCCTTTGAATGGGGGTGTTAATTGGATTGGAAATGACTTGACAATCAAATTATTACTCATAAATATAAAGTCATGGAATAGGTGGCACCCGATGTTTCTCAACCGCGAGGGTGCCTTTTGCCCGGGGTTATCTCAAACCCTAAGGTCCCAAACAATATATCCATTAAAAATTTGGGTCAGATTGGAGCTAATTCTAGCCTCAAATCTCTCATGGGTGAATGATTATGGATTTTAGCTATCTCTAGCCTAACCCCACATAATCAGTACCCAATTACCGCCATTGCTTTTTTACCCATATTCAATTTCTCTTTTTCAAGAAAAATAGAGTAAGTAAACATCATCCACATGTGCAACTATGAGTAATTTAATTATAAATTGGGAGAAAATAATTGATTTATGTTAAATGAGTAACTCTAAGATTAATCTAACAACACCCAATCCAATTTTACCCCGATTCATGCACACACCCCTAGAAAAGAGATTTAGCTACTCATTGATGAGAAATATAATATTAAATAAAAAATTAAAATCATGACAATCATCATCAATAGTTAAATTCAAGCTCACAAGTGTCTACAATGGAGGTTTTTACCTTGAAAAAGAAGAAGAAGAAGCTATTCATTATTCTATCTCTCTCTGTAACTTTCTACTCTCTATAAATTTGGATGGAATGATATGGTACTTTCTAAAATAATATACAGAAATAGGTCAAAATGCTCCAAAATCTTCATGCTGGATGATTCTGCCCTTTCTACAAGTTGTGTCACGTGCGAGTCACTGGCGCTCCGCCGGTGCCCATCCGCGGAACGCTGTGTCGTAGGTACATAGGCAGCGAACCTAGGTCCAACCGGTGCTAGTACCGAAAGTTTGCAGGTGCTGACCTGCATTCAACCGGTGCTCATTCCACTCTAGTCCAGTAGCTTCTACTTTCTAGCCGGCGTTTCACCGACTCCATCCGATGGAGCACCGGTTCCATCCGGTCAAGCTTCAGTCCTCTTCTTAAATTTCATGCTTTTGCCCAAATTCTTTCTTTCTCTCCTTAAATTAGTACCTGCAAATCTAAAGAGAAAGAGCATACAATCCTCTTAAATGATTTGAAAACTAAGCAAAAGCTCATGTTTAAAAGTCTAATGAGTTGGTAAATTACCAACTCATCAATGTCCAAACAAAACTTCAAAATAATGTCATATGATTTCATATCATAATTTCATCTCATATGGCCAAACGGGCCGTAGGTATCCATAATAGCGTCGGACTAGATAAAAAAGCAAGAATCAATTGTTAATTAATCATGAGAAAAATGATATAAGTTATAAATTTAATTCAAAATCCATTGTTAAGTAGAAAAAAAGAGGGAGCTGAAAAACTCTGTTATTAAATTATTTTTTCATTTTATGTGTTTACTTTGATCAACATTCTTTAATATTTTAGATTTTCTTTCGATTAGTTAAATGTTAAGAACAAACATATTCTCACCTCTAAATATTTTCTTACATGTACAACACCAATGGAATGGTGTCTTTTGGAGTTCAACCACAGCGAATTAAGGAGTCAATGCGCAAAGTAGAGCTCCAGTGAAGTCTTTGTCCTAAGAAGAGCCAATTATATTTTATAAAATGATGAAATAGGTAGGCTATACTTGAATTTTGTATGAAAATCACATATATAACTTTATAAAAAATAAAGCAATCTGTTG
>JACEIK010013612.1:0-25072 GCA_018107945.1 Datura stramonium
CTTTAAATAACCAATTTTAACGTACTTGTGTATCACGTTAAACAATAAATATATATAAAAAATTATTAAAAAATAATAATTAATGTTAAACTAAATACAATATTTATGTAAATAATATACTCATTTAAAATTTATGAGATCTTCCCTCAATGAGACGAGGGTAAAGAAAAGAAGCAAGCAAGCTATAAATAGTTGTATTTAGAGACATATTTAAGAAATGAGACGAGGGTAAAGAAAAGAAGCAAGCAAGCTATAAATAGTTGTATTTAGAGACATATTTAAGATTTAAAATTTATATATTTTGAAAGAGTTTGTAATTAATATATAATAATAATAATAATAATATGTTTGAATTCATAATCAAATATTTATACTCATTTAGAAGATTTAATACGTATATTAGAATTTAGACAAAAACAGCTAGCTCATAAGTGACTACGCATGTCATAATATGGACCCACCCTCAATTATACCTCTCATGAAGTAGTCATAAATTTTATGGAAGTGAGTTGAATACTCAGCCATAATTTCATTGTCTATTTTGTTTTCTTATGTTTATTGAAAATCTTGATAATGCATTTCAGATTACAATTGTGAAGTTTGAAACTTGAAAGAGTAAATTTCCTTATTTGTGCACATATTACTATAGAGTTTTAGTAATGGCGCATAGGGAGACCTTCTATTTAAAGTGATTTCCCAAGGATCCTAAATCATAATCCTCTTGGAGGCCAAATACCTCGGATCTCTACCATAGGTGTCAAAGAAGAATAAGAAAAATCTGAAAAAGAACATAACCTCCAATACATTAAACAAGATGAAAGAGCATTAAAAAAAGCTCCGATTCTTTAATTTTATTCAATGAAAAATAAATCATGTCCAAGGAATTGCATTCATAAATCGCATAATACAATTTGTAAATCATAAACCATATACGCTTAACAAAAATTTGATTTATAAATGGCATATCTTTGAATAACTTATAATCGCATATGTTGAATGCAATTTATACTCGTGAATGTGATGTATACATACAATTAGATTTATAGATTATTTTCCCATGATGCGTATAAATCGTGTTCTACAAATGCAATTTGTAATATTATTCTGCCAAAGTGCATATAAATCATGTTCATCAATGTGATTTATAAATTTGAAGATCATTACTTCAGAAATTTCGAAGAGGTTCACCATTTTTGGGATGTTCAAGAAAACTCATTGAGGTTTGCTAATAAGTCTAATGTAATCCTTATTAGCAAGGCTGGCTAGATATAAAAATACAAAATCAGAGATGCTAAACAAACAATGGAGAGTAAGTTCAGAAGCGAGTTATAACGGTTGTTTATGGGCCATCATATATCAGATTTGGACAACGAGAAATCACAAAATATTCAGAGGAAAGATTGTACAGAATAGCTTTGTGGTGCAACAAATACAAAGTATAATTTTTAGAGGAGAATCTGTGGGTATGGAATTCAAATATTTAAAATTTACTAATCTGATTAATTCAAGTTCACGTTAGATAAACTCTTTGAATAAAAGATATCTTCTACCAAACAGTTTTTATCCTCACAAATTGAATTTAAACTCTGAATAAACTTATAAAAGAGATTCAATTATTTCACCATTCCTCGGTAGATAATGATCTATGTGAACATTTTCTAATTTTAAATTTCAAATCATGTGAACTTATGACTTTCTAGCCAGGGAAGGAACTTGAGGTTGTTGTGCTTGTCGTTTGCAAAAGGAATAGTATTAAATAAGAAGCAATAGCATACATTATTGCTTCTTCTTCTTCTTATTATAACTCTGACTTATGTATTTGCTAGCTGTAGGAACACTTCCTTTCAAGAAATTACCGTGTACTATACGTGAGTTATTTTAGTGAATATTTTTATGGCCTATATATAAGCAGTTAATGTCCCATTATGTTAATTATAATAAAGAGGTGTTTGACAGCATGCTTGATGAAATATTCAGTTGAAAATTTCTTCTACTGTGAAATGACTTCTTAAAATAACAGCTTCATGACAATTTTGATGTGGACATCTAACGACATTACGTGACACTATGGGTGCTTTTGATACGAATGGAAATGTTTCATGGAAAATATTTTTCTACAAGAAAATTTTTCAGGAAATAAGTGAATTTTTACTTATTTTTTTAGTATTTATTAAAAATAAGTAAGAAAGAAATATTATCTCCACAATAAAACTATTTATATGTAATTTGTAAAACACTATAAGAATAATAGGGAGGTAAGGGAGTGGGGTTTCGAAGGGTAAGGGGGTGGGATGATCAAGAGGTGGGATTTGGGGCATTGGATCGTTGGGGAGGAGACAATGAACAAAAATATATAACTTGTGTAATTTATTTACACTACTTTTTTTGTTAAGAAACTCATTTGTTTCATATTTATAAAAAATTAAGTTTTTTAAAAAATATTTCTCAAAATTTATCTAATCAAATATTAAAAAATTCAAAAATATTTCCCGCCTTACTAAACACATCTATGAGATAAATATGTGAGTAAATTTCACGGATGATCCGCTTTATGTTTATTACTCAAAGTCACTTTTCTTTAATTTGTTACACAAAAATCACATTTTAGCTTTGCCTCATCTTTAACAAAAGTAACTTTGACAAAATTTATTAGAATCCTACCTAAAATGAGGCCTTATATGTTTGAATGTAGGTTCAAAATGGTCCCTTAAATATATTTTGAAACGATTTTAAGCTTTAAACTTGTCGGATGTGGGTGCGTTTGATCTCCAGCCGAATACTTGAGTTAATTTTATAGAACTATGAAAAACAAATTTAATATGGACTCATATTTAAATGTGTTTCTTTGCACTTTAACTTTTTAGTTTATTGCGGGATTTAATGTTATTTTTAGGTGTAATTACGTTACTTTCGGAATAATTTTATAGGCATGCCCACGAAATTTGATTATGCGTTGACCTTCCATATGACATATGATACTACACTTACTTTGGCTATTTTTATCTTTGTAACAATTCCTTTGGTATTTATCACTAATGCAAAATTATATACTTAAATTTATTTTTTCATACTAATACTATTTTGTTTAATTAATTTTATAAACATGTTTTATTATTTTCGCTCTTTTGTTTTATTTTATTCACTATTACTACTCAATAAAAATGAAGAGTAGAGTCTTCCTCTCTTTATTATCGTTGGACACAAATTTAAGGTATCGATTGTATAAATCTAGTAAAAATGAGGTTTAGTTAGAATCAATTTATTTATAAATAATTGAAATATCAATGAAATACTGTGTATACATTTTTAAATTTTCAGCATGCTATCATTTTTAATTTTTAACAAATTTTGATTGTTGTTCTTGGCCTCTCCAAAAATCTCCCATCCAAAACTATTTAGATTTTTAATTTAATAAATTAAAAATATTAAAAAACTATTTATTTTAAAAAATTTATAACTTTATTTACTAAAAAATAATATAGTTTAGGTGGCATATTCAATGTGTTGATATTAATGTTTACAAAAACTATTATATAAATAATTTTAAATTTATATTTATTTACTTAATAAATGTATAAATAGTATGAACAAAATAAAATTATGTTAAAAAGAAAAGGAAAAACGTCTAAAAATTAATTAAACAAAATAGTATATTGACAAAAGGTAAGTAAGTGAAAATATAAATATTTTACATTAACGATAAATAGATTTAAAGATTTTATTTATTTATTTATTTATTTTTACTTGTTTTTCAATTTTCGTTAATTTTATTAGGTAGAGTTTGATAAATATATGAAATTAAAAAAGGATCATTTTTAGTGAAATAATGGACCAAAAATGCTCAAAAGTATATTTAAGAGACCATTTTATACCTACCCTTAAACATAAGAATGTTTTCTTATTTTCTCTCATATTTTCGGTAAAACTTTAACTAAATTTTGTAGAGAAGTTACTTTTGTGAAATATGAGGCAAAGTTAAATAATTTTTGTGTAATAAAACAAGAAATAATAGCTTTTGAGTATGAATCTGAAGTTGGATGGCCTTTGTGAAATTTACTCTAAGCGTGTCATTGAGCTTACATTCAACAAGAAATTTCTTGGTGTGCAATATATTTCTGCGTTTGTTATCCGTTTAAAGTTCGGAATCATTTATGTCCTCACCATTATAAAATTGAAACAAATTTACTCTTATTTCCTACTCAATAAAAATCATTACATAATAAAAATGATTTTTTTAAAAAAAAGATAGAAAGATAAAAGAAATTGTTCTTGTGATTTGCGAAATTGACTAAAATTATCTATTTAGTTATTTAATTCACGATTATTTTTATATTTGCTTATATTCATGTCATTTGTTTGATGTGACATATGTAAAATTGGTTATGAATTAATCTAGTTTGGAAAGATCGTAAACAATCATCTCCGATGGATAATGAAAAACTACTATTTAAACAATCTTTACATAAGAATTTCCTGCTCATTATTGAGGAATTTTTTTTTTTCCATGCAGAGTATAAAGAGGACAGATTTATTAGGAGTTTGAATTAAGGGTGATAAAAATGTATGGAAATTTAAAAAGAGTGACTCAAGTTTTAAATATTAGATGTAGGTGACAAGTTTATTATTAGAGATTTAATGATAGTAATTCTTTTGAATAAGTCCTCAAGTTTTCTTATTTACATTTTAACCCAATTTTTAAATAAAATCCTAATTCTAAAGGAGAAAAAAAAAATGTGGTTCTCCTCTTCTCCTACTTTGACTTCTTTGCACCTCTTTCTCCTCCTCCTCTTATTCTTCTTCTTCTTAACTACTTCTTCTTCTTCATCTTCTCTATTTTGTTGTTCTCTTGTTGGTGGTGCTACTAATGTTTTATTGTTGTTGGTGTTGTTATTACTTTTGAGAGCTTAACTTTTTGAAAAGAGATTTTGAGAGAATTTTTTTCAATTTTGGATAAAATTTTATTCATGTAGCGAGAATTACTTCAAGGTGATTTTCGATTATTTTAGTAAGTGATTTATGTAGTTTGGTGTAGGTTTATTTTTGGGTTTTTATATTGTTGTTCCGGCCATTGTGCATATTTTTTCGGCAGCTTGATTCTGCGGCCAGTGTTGAAATAGATGAAACAATTACTCAAAAATATATGTATCGATTGATGAAAAATTTATTCGGCAACTACTTCATCAATTGCGGCAACTCTGCAAAGCGGTCACAATTGTTAGATATGTTGTGTTTCTTTTGCATCTACTTTGCGATTCTTTGCATTTGTTTCGGCCCGATTCTTTTGAATGCATTTGCAGCGATTGTTGTAACGTATTTAGCGATGAAACAAATGTGCCGGTTGCTAAATAATCTACATCAACTACTTTTGCATCTGTTTGCAATTGATAAAGCAATTGTTGAGTAAACTACAACAAGTATGACATTTAGTATAGTTTTTCGCTTGTCATGACCAATTTTATTATTTTTAATCATAATATCTTCAAGTATCTTCAGCACCATTGGTGAGGACAAAATAACGTAGGGATTTGATTGCCATGGTTAATGGATTGAGTCCAACAATTGTTTATATTTGGCGTTGGAAGAGTAAAGAAATGATTGAGACGATAGCGATGATTGTGCATCGAGATATCACTTATGATTTTGGCGAGGAATAAACTCATTACTTATTGTGAATTAAATTGTGAGTTGAAAGATATTGTCATCACTTATATGCACGGTGTGGTCAAGAGAGGCGACTCCTTTTAGGATAAAAGATCAACTTAGTTTGTGCACTTATTTGGAAGATAAATCCCGAGATCCATTTTAAGGAGTGTATACGATTAAAAGTTGGTGGATAATCATAATTTATCTCAAGACCAACAAATATTACATGATGAATGTGATTGGGTGAATATGGATATTCCAGATAAAGAGAGTGCAAGTCAACAAATTCCTTCTCCTAAGTTGCCGGCTTAATACACCAAGACGCTACACAATCAACACAATTCGGTCATGCTCAAGATGATGAAACAGTTTTTACAATGGTATGTCATTTAAGAATAAGTAAAGAACTAGATGTTACGCTGAAAATTTCTTGTATGAAGAAGATTTTTAGATTGAAGAAGGTGATTAACTTGCGTTCTTTGTGATACATCCAAATGTAGCCCATCCTGAGAGTGCAAGTGGTGGTTGAGAGATGTAAAACTTAAAAATTGATATGTTTACATTAGAAAGTATGAAAAGTTGTGTTGATATATAACAAAGAGGTTTTATTGAAAGAGAACAAGAAAGAAAGAATCAAAAAGACTAGCGAGAATTGAATACAATAGGAATGCAATTATCTAGAATGGGGAAGGGGTGCTATATATAGGCATAAACTAAAAAAATCCTAATGCTCATAGGACTATGATTACCTAAAATCCTATGCCCGTAGAATTTACAAAATCCTAATGCTCATAGGACTAGGACTACCTAAAATCCTATTATCCATAGGACTACCTAAACCCTAAGGTCCATCTACTAACAATTATATGGGCTAACATTCCCCCTCAAACTCATAATGCGACGGTAATAAGCATTGAGAGTTTGTCACACAAGCAGCCAAGGCGTCGGCCCAGGCCTTCGTAAAAGGTCGGCTGATACGCATTATCACAATGTAGAGGAGTAGTAGAAATGCTGAACCCCCCATATGCGCAAGAAGCCGGCGTAACCAAGCGATCCAAAACACAAGGTGTCACTTGAATGCATCGTATCGATGCAATGCCATAATTCCAAGAAACACAACAATCCCAAATTCCCAATACCTTGTTTCACCTCCACACAAGTACCAAATCCACAATCGAATTCCAACAAAACAAAAGCCATATTGACAAAAGCAAAGTGAATACAACAAGTTAAGCAACCCCAAAACAACGATAAGAACAAAATACCCTAATCAAAATCAAACCAAACCAATAGCAGCCTTGATCATACAAAACGCCATCCAAATCCAAACCAAACCAACAACGATGATCGCCTGGCAGGTCAATCAAACCAAGCCAACAACGACAATCATACAACGCGAGTCCAAAGCAAACCAAATAACAACAACGACGATGCTACAACGCCGTCCAAATCAAACCAAACCAACAACGACGATCATACAACGGGTCAAGCAAACCAAACCAACAGCGCAGCGATCATACAACGTCGTCCAAATCAAACCAAACCATGGCGACGATCATACAACGCGAGTCCAAATCAAACCAAACCAACAACGACGATCATACAACGCCGTCCAAAGCAAACCAAACCAACAACGACGATCATACAACGCCGTCCAAATCAAACCAAACCAACAGCGAATTTAGCGGAAGCATCAGAAGCACGAGGAGAACATCAGCTCGAAATAAAAATATATTTTTGGGGCACCGAACCCTGAACGAGGGCGCGCTGCCCCGTACCCCCGAATCTGGATTTATTTTGGCTTCGATACCATGTTGATATATAACAAGGTTTTATTGAAGAACAAGAAAAGAAAGAATCAAGGCTAACCGAGGAATTGAATACAGTAGAATGCAATTATCACAGAATGGGGAAGGGGTGCCTATATATAGGCATAAACTAAAATCCTAATGCTCATAGGACTATGATTACCTAAAATCCTAATGCCCATAGGACTACCTAAAATCCTAATGCTCATAGGACTAGGACTACCTAAAATCCTAATGTCCGTAGGACTACCTAAAACCCTAAGGTCCGTACACTAACAATTATATGGGCTAACAAGTTGCACACATATGAAAGTTTACAACATCTTACAAGTCATAATCCACACACCACAACAAAAAGTCATTGGTGAATATTTCAAAGATAGGTATCACGAGGGTAAAGTCCTAATGACGAAAGATTTGAAAAGAACTCCATCGCGTATTGAATTGGGGCATGGGTAAGTTATTGGAAAGGTAGCGAGGCCAAAGTCTTTAATAAAAGAGGACACATGAGCATGGGTATGGGTGCTTGATGTGGCCACAATTACATGCTGGGACATCAAACCCCGAAAGTAAGATGGCGTTGAAAGTTGATGAAAATGGTAGGTTGAAGTACTTTTTTGTGGCCTATGGAGCTTGGATATCTTTGATTTTGCACAAATGAGAAAAGTCATAGTTGGGTAGGTACAACGGTGTATTGTTGTCTGTATTGCACACAATATACGGATATTATATTTTTTTTGTAGCATTTTGTGTAGTAGACTGCGAATATGATGCCTATTACAAATATTTTTGAGCAAATGAAACGGCTTTGTACTTGATACCCCAAATTGTGCATAATTTCTGAAGGCCATCCAAGTATTAAAATATGATTTTAATTGTCTACCCTTCAGCACATTATGGTTATTGCATAAAACACATCGGAAATATCATAAATAATTTTCCATGATGGGAGTGGCTGTCTGACACTCTACTTTTTATAAGGCAATAAAAGCGTATAATATAGATGTGTTCATTATCACTTCAATCAAATAAAGATATGATTTGAGACCGCACCACATCTTGAACATGTTGGATTTCTGATGGAGTAGAGCATTCGCCCATAAAAATAGTACATTTAATATTATTGTCGTTGTTGGTACCCTTTGTTGCGATTATTTACGGCAAAGCTGCATATATTCGGCAAGCTATTGAAACAAGTGAAGCAAGCGATGAAGCACATCGGCAATTGCTGAAAACAACTGCAGATGCTGAATATAATATCGGTAGTTTTGATGCATGTTTTTCGGCCCGATTCTTTGCATTTATTCTAGAAATAAATACGGTAACTCTTTTGAAACATTTACGGTAATTGTTGAAACATATAGTTATAATATAGGATGCGAGGCTTTTATATTATAGGTACAATATTATGACGATAAATATTCTTTGAGTCGATCAACGCAATATTTCTTGATGAAAGAATATCTCATCTTTGCTCTTTTTGATGTTATAAACAAGTGGTTTGCACAAAGTTTCATGAGGCGTATGAAATTCCTTAATGCACCAACTATCTTTGTTCCTTCAATAAAAAAAATATCGCAACAAATATTAATTTGGACAACAAGTTATTGGTCCATCAAGCGCCAGCTACACGTATATTGTCACCGGTCACGATGCAGTTGCAACAGTCGATTTGCAAAATAAATTTTGCACTTGCAGAATCTTTGATGTTGACAAAATACCTTGTCCACATGCTTGTATTTTCCGTTGTGTGGTGAGAAGATTATGAGTAGCATTTATGAGTATTCCTCTCTATATTATAAGATAGAGTAAGCCTTATTATGTGGAGAAATTAAACCCATGCCATACGAAAAAACTTAGGGAAGTTCCTATAGATATTTTAGAGAGGAAAATATCTCCTCCATTTATTCTTGAGGAAAGGTTGGAAAGAAGGGCCTTTGAAAAGGCTAGGAAATCGGTGAATCATTTCCAACCAAGAAAAATAAATATTCTATATGCAAGTTCGGCACAAAGGACTACATGCTGCGAGCGAAATGCTCCATAGGAACACATTTGATCTTATTGATGTTGTTGTTATTTGTAAACTTGTTTGGGCACTTCTCTTATTCATGAAGCGCATTTATGCGTGTTTGAAGATTTTTCAAATTAATGATCAATTTACTTAATTTAGGTTGATTACATGTACGAGGAACTAAGACGATTAGCTTAGCTGGCGTTCGGAAGGTCTAGTCATTTAAGATAATTGATCGTCTAGTATTTCTCCAAGTATATCTCTTCTATAAATTACTACCAAATATACTTCAGACTTAAATTAGAGTAACACCACCTATTTATCATTAAATATGGCCGATCCAACCAATTAATGATCATTTACTTAATTTAAGTTGACTACATGTGCAATTATTGTGAATAATCGTCTAGTATTTCTTAAATTACTATCTCATTCTATAGAATTACTACGGTCTTTCAGACTTAAATTAGAGTAACACCACCCTATTATTTATCATTAAATATGGTGATTCAATCGATTGTAGTCAATTTACTTAATTTAAGTTGATTGCATGTGCAATTCTTTGTGAATAATAGTCTAGTATTTCTGTAAATTACTATCTCATTCATTAAATTACTACCGAGATATAACTTTAGACTTAAATTAGAGTAACACCACACTTATTTATTATTAAATATGATTGATCCAACTAATTAATGATAATTCTTAATTTAGTTAGTTACACGTGCAATTGTAGCAATTCTTTATTGAATTTTTAATAACTATCTTACTTGTTAGAACACATTTCAGCAATTGCTATGAATCTTGACAACTAACTTACTTGCTATAACACATTTCGGCAAGTGGCGTGAATTTTTCAGCAACTAACTTACTTGTTATTACACATTTAAACGGTGCTTTGTGAATTTCCTGACAACTAACTTATTCGCTATAACATATTTCGGCAATTGATGTGAATTTTGACAACTAACTTACTTGTTATAACAAATTCAATTAGAAAATTGTCAGCAACTAACTAACTTGCTATAGCAGATGAAATTCTGACATCTAACTTGTTATAACGATTAAAAAATAATGAACTTATTGTAATATTCAACAAGTCTAATATTCCACGGCCACATATTTTAATATTCAACTTAGTATATCATATTTAAATATTCAAAAAAAAACATAATAACAAACAACCATAAAATTTCAACAAAATATAACAAATCAATCATGAAAAAACTTGAAACAAATTATTTAAAACCCATTCAACTAGGACACTAATTCCTTCTCAACAATAGCCTCAACCCATCTCCGCCGCATCCTTTCAACAGAGTTGTCATTCATATAAGTCATTGGAGTGTATTCGGTGATCAGCGCTCAATAAAGACGGTGAACATGAACCACGTATTTACTTGATCATTGTTAAGGAGATCGCCCGACCTTTTCAAATTCCAGTCTTGATTGATAAGTTTATCAAGCAAGTGGTTAGAGAATGCCATATGACTTTAGAACACGAGAAACAACTCCAACAAGAGCATAATATGTCTCAAAAACTTTTCATCGAGTAAATACGGTATTGCAATCATATATGCGTATTTTTCCCTCAAAGCGATGAATCTCAATAGCTACAAAGTGCTTCTTCTCTAGCTTTATGACAAAGTAGATTCTTTTGGCTTCATGCCATGGGACACAAATTGGGAAGGTTTTCTCTTCTGTGATAACCGAGATAGAAATTATTAAACATAAAGCTATCAATGCATTCTCTCCATGGGATGACACTCGCAACCAAACTCTTATCGAGACAATATTTTAGATATCCTTGAAATAATTATAGAAATTCAAATCGGATCACCTTTTGTGAGATTATAGTAGTTTGGGGTGGTCTATATGCCTTTTATGCATTAGTAATAATATTTTATCTATATGCTATATCAATAAAAAGTAACTATCGATTAATCAAATTAACAATTGTTGCATCTATCAAAGAAATTGTTGTAGCTATTTACAATAGCTATTGAACCCAGCAAAGCAAGCTGTTGCCAAACAATTCGGTTGTTGTTTTTGCGGCAACAAGCTGCCGGTTGTTGTTTGCGGTGTAATTGTTGCGGCGATTCTTTGCCCAGCAAGTGTAGGCTTTGTTGCTACAAAGTTGCGGCGATTCTTTATCATGTTGCGACAATTGCACCAGCTTTGCTCTGCTTTGCTTTTTGACATTCTGACGATTGTAGTATTTTTTTGCAATAAATTTGTTGTAACGGAAGCGATGTTGCTACATAATTCTCTCAAGTATTAGAGTCAAAGTTAAATTAATGAAAATGCCAAGTTAGAAACTTGCAGTCCTCCCACCACTTATCAATGTCCAACATGATGTCAAAGTCTACGTATTTGAAAGAATGCATTGTGTACAATTCCTTGATTTCGCTTTTACGCTTCAACATTTCTTTGATGTTCCTCATTTTACGGCTATTTATGTGGTTGTAAGCATCAGCATGTTTTCACTTTATCGATCACCATCCATCACTCTTGGAGTATTCTTAGCCTTTTTCTTGGCTCTTGTCAGTGCCTTTGAAATTTGTCTCTTCCTCCTTTTAACAACATTAGGAGTATACGAATCCGAATTCTTGGATGATGGCTTGACACCCCTCTTTGAAATCAAAATTTTCCACAGTGTTCTCTAAAGATTTCATCCTTAAAATCAATGAGTCGATCTTCTCGATGCGCTTTAAACATTTACAAAAACAGAAGACTCCTTAGAGGAGAATACCAGAGCACCTGATAGAAGATTCTCCCTTGTGAATGGAGTTTTGGAGGACATCGAGCTTCCTCATTAATAGGAGAAAATCCTTCCCCTCCTCCACCACCACCAACACTACCAACATTCGTATAATATCCTCCACCTCACCCTCTACCACCAACATCAAAATTTGGAGAAAATTCATCAATTTCAATATCATCATGATTTATTATTGTAGCATCACCACCTATGATACCAAATTCAACAAGCTCCCTTGAAGGCTCAAGATCATTTTCAACAACTCTACAATTCTTTTTGATAGCCACTATACGACCAAATCTCTCAACCTTTTTATCTTGTCATCCCTAGGAATTACTTCCTAAAGACACAAATTCGGTGAGAAAATTCTTCGTCATCTCTCACTAGGAGTAGAAGTATCCGCGGGTGCATAATTTATATGTCAAAAATAATTATATAAAAATAAAAATAAGATTAAATTTAAAAAATACAATACTTGATGTAATAAGTATGAAAGTTGCAACAAGCTGCTTTGAAATATTTCTGACAACTATTGAATAATTAACGAAAGTGATGAAAATTTTATAGCAACTACGCAAACACTTGCAAGCCACAATATGTTTGGTATTGATTCATGATTGTTAGCGATTCTTGCAATGTGAAACCACAACAACCTCACGAAAATTTCACACAATAGCTGTGCAGCTCGCTACCATGTCATAATTATTTGCATTCGAGTTCAACATTTGTTAAGGAGTTGTTGCAAATGCTGAAATTTTTAACAACATCTCTTGAAAAATTTAAAGCAAGCTGCTTGCAAACAACTACTAAGCAGCGCTAACGACTAGCCCAAAAGATCAACCAATTGATGAAATTATTCGTCAAAATAAATTTCAATGTATATAAATATAGAAAAGGCTTACCAAGTTTTTTGAGAGAAGTTAAACAACTCATGAATCTCTACAAATTTGTTATTAGTGGCCCGAAAGCCATCTAAGGATCCTTAGAGACAATTGTTACGAAAACTCCTTTAAGTTGTTTTTTTGGAGGCGGGAATAGCCTCAAATTCCCAAGACTAGATAAAATAATGACATAAAAAGGATCATAATAATGAATAAACTCAAAATTAATAGAAATAAAATAAATATTAAATAAAGTTTAGAAAGTAAGTAATAAGTTAAGTTAGTTTTATCATGAAAGCTCATGAAAAGCCATATAGATTGGTGGTCTTCACATCTGGATTCACCCCGTCAATAGATATTTAACATTGATATTTATGATTTCACCCGAGCTCATGGATAGGCGAGAAAATGCATCTCGTCGGTTGAGAGCAAAACTCATTCGAGCGGGAGTCTCGGTTCGAATCTCTTACACAAAAAATGCGTACACAAAAAAATAAACACGGTGACTTCTTGACACTTCTCTGAACATCCTTGGATTTTAGATGCTGGGATTAATTTCTTCTCCTTGAGGTCTTCCATACATCAAGGATTTTCTGTTGCCTCCTTCTAACTTTAGGAGACATTTTCTCTTGACATACTTTTCTTGCAAATGAGAATTCAAATCAGTGATAATGGTAAATTCTTTCATACCAAATCACACACGGCATGCCACAATAATTTACCCAAATCTCATTTTTTTTTAGTCACTATAAATTCAACATCAAAGAAGTTGGCATACATGTGTCACAGAAATCGTATAATTGCTACCCTCGGGTAGGTCTAGATATTTTTCAAAATGCTAGATCTAAAGAACTTTATCAAATTTTCTTTTTTTTAAAAGATCTCTCTAAACTCGAAAAGACCTTCACATACTAGATCTAGCTGTATATTACTGTCAAATGCGGATGCCCATGTCCCGATGTCTCAAGTTGTAATCGGGAATATCGATAGGCTTGACAAGTCTAGTGTCACTTGAATGACTGGGTGGAGAGGACTCGGCGATATGGAGTCCTCTGTTCATCCTCACCTTCTCCATCCTCATCACTTTCGAAGAATTATCCCTTACATTATTCTTCTTAGTAGACTTCTCAGACCTTATTCTTTATTCTTGGGCCATTTGAACCCTCTTCATGCCTACGGCTTGGAAGTTTAATTATTAAATCAAATCAAAACAAAAAATTAAATTCCTCAAATTAAAAAAAAATCAATTTTTTTGTTTAATTTGTTGTGACATTAGATTCTTGTTCCCTAGTGCTTTTGAGTCTAGATCTTAGATTTTCTCTTGAAATTTGAGTTGGAAATTGATTCTATTATTAAAGATCTTGGAGCTTGAAGACTTGAGAAATTTTGCAATTTGGTTTCATTATTGAAGCTTGATTTGTGGATTAATTTTGTTTGGGTTTTATTATCTACATCGGGAGGAACATAATCCTAAAGGTTGAAATAATTTGGAGTTGTAGAGAAGCTTCCACCATTGGATGCTATGAAAATTGCACGAGGTCTTGTTGATTGGGGTTAAATTGGAGCTTAGCGATTGGAGTTTGTTCTCTACATGGGAGCATTAAGCCTAGATTTTGAGGAGTTTTGATCAAGGGTTTGTTCTTCGTTTTTAAGGTATTCTTGAAAATCTTCATATCTTCTTCCAAGGTGAAGAAGAAGACACCAGAGTACTTTGATCCTTTT
Source organism: Datura stramonium (assembly GCA_018107945.1). Classification (NCBI taxonomy): domain Eukaryota; kingdom Viridiplantae; phylum Streptophyta; class Magnoliopsida; order Solanales; family Solanaceae; genus Datura; species Datura stramonium. The sequence continues at coordinate 14,827 of JACEIK010013612.1, forward strand.
TCTCTCTTTGATTTTGTGGAAAAAGTGTTAGTGGGTCCACTTGTATAAATTATTAGTTAATTTTTTTTTTTCAGAATTTCAAAAGCGATTTGAAAAGAAAATGAAAATCCACATGGACGCCACATCGGCGCCCGGTCCGGCAAAAATGCGCCAGCTGAACTATGACAAGGCTGACCCAGCTCAGCCGAAGCCAAGATTAGCAACCACATCGTGCCCCGCGTAGAGTGCCCGGTCAACGGCCACATCGGTGCAGTCAATGACCACATCGAGTAGAAGCGGCTCAGGCGTTCCCCGCTCTTACTTCTAGCATGTGAGTCTCACTTTCGAGCAAGTGTGTAGATTATTAAATTTTTAGCCAAAATTTTTTAAGTGTTGGGACTTTTTTGGACCCCAAAATTTTTTAAGTGTCCAAACTTCGGTTCTTCTTCCAAACTCAATTTTCTTTTCGATTTCTAAACTCATTAACATCTAATTAGCATGTTTGATTAATTTTAATTTGTTCTTCACATCTTTTCAATCTCTTTAATTCCCAAAAACTACTAACATTAAGTACTTCACCTACCTTTTGTTACTTAGTTTTTTTAGTCCAATTCTTTTAATTGGTTCTTCTTACATATATTTTTTTCTCTTTATTCTCGTTGAACTTTCTTGATTCCATCATGTTAGCTTAAGCTTTTCTTCATTGAGTCAACAAGAATCCATTACGAACCTCAAGTAGGGTGGACACTTGAAACTCGGCGAATTATACAAGCGACTACAATCCTTGGCCATGACAATTTGTGAGGAATATAAAGGTGAGCATCCATTGAGTGATTGTGAGTTATTTTCACTAATAGCACATTTGCTTGCTTTGATTTTATGTCTTGATAGGTACAATGACCAATCACGACGAGGTGATTTGGGTGCTCACGGGGAACCCACTAAGTTCGACAGTGCTTGCTCATCAAATGGATAGTGGTTGGATAAATTTGATACTCGAATAGAAAGGTACCTTAGGTTTATCCACTTCCTTGCCATATATTAATAATTATGTCATTGGAGGTTCAAACTAGTTGATCCTTTTGATGGCTGAATCGCTTTTTCTTGCAAGATCGATTTGTATCCACCTAGTGTGCTTACTTGTGATGTGAGTGATAGTACATTATCATGTGAATCTTGTAATGATCAACTTGTTTGTGATACTTGTCCACTAGTGAGAAATTTTGTGATGTGGTTAATGAGTCTTAATTTAGTGATGATGTTGATAAAATTGGTCATTTAAACAAGTGTGACTCTGTGAGCATTTTCATTTTAGATCCTATTACTTGTTTTGCTCATTGAGGTCATGTGAATGAAAATGCTTTGAATGATGACATTGGTCTTTTTGAGAATGATATTGCATGCTTTGACTCTTCGTCTTCATTTAATTGTTCTCTCTTAAAGTATAATATTTTATTTAAAGATGATGAGATTTCTTCTAATGTCGGGCATAGTGTTATTTAACATGATAGTGGTGTAGCTATTATCCATGGATATACTTTTTATGATAACTCAGGTAAGGATGTTGATGAAGAAAGTGATGTTTATGATCAAATAGGTACTTAACTGCTTTGAGTATTCAATTCTTAATAATGTGCTTGATGATGTTTTTTTTTTTGTATCTATCGGTGATCTTAACCTTGGAGACACTTTGTGAATGAAGTTACCTTATTGGACACCTTTCGTTATTAGCTATTTGCATATGACGATACACTATCTTGTGTTCAAATGATTCATTCTTTCTTGAGTACGGCTTCAATTCTTGATAGTATGCCTTATTGTTTTCATGATTCTAATGGTGCTCTCCCATATGATACACTAGATAAACTCATTTGAGTGGCACCTTTATTTATTACTTATTTGCTTATGATGATTCTCATTTTTTAGGACATTTCTTCTCGACAAGAGAATTTAATGGGGCGATTGGTTGTTCTCTTAACAAATATGGTTGGATAACCTTTCCTTTTGAAACCGGTGGCTCTTTGAATGTGTGTATGTTTCTCACCATACCATATTAGCCTACCCAAGTTCTTAGTGCCTCATATGAACATTTATTCTTCATGCAAAGAGTTGATGTTTCGCTATATCAAATGTTTCCGCATCCTTGGCGCGTTGGTAGGTTTAGTTACACTTGTGCGAAACCTCATTCTATGAGGTCCTCTGTTGTTGTTTGTCTTCTATATTTTTTCAAGGTTTAGATTAGAGGGCGAATCCTTTCAAGAAGGAGAATGATGCAAGCCAAAGGGTGCCATGTTGGATCATAGATTGGGGGGATGAAGGATCACAAGATGGCCAAAAGAATGAAGATGGATAAGAGAATTAAGAAAATGGCTACGTGTGCAATTGGCCATTCTTGAATTTCAAGAAAAAAGAAGACAACCCAAACAAGACCCTTACTCATTAAGGGCATATTTGTAATAGTCTCTTCTTTTCCTCACTTAGTATAAATATGAGACTTCTAAAATCACGAGGTTGATATCGTAACTCAATCTAAATACACTAATTTCAGGACGTCTAAGTCAGAAGTAGTAGCTCGAGTTCTTCTGACCTTTAGTCAAAAGTAGCTTCATCAAGACTATCTTACCTGGAGTTATGAAAGTGAAGTGGAGCTTTTTCGTGCATCCTCGGTACTAATCCAAGGAAGGAGGATATTAAAAAAATGGGAATGCAAAATTGGAGATCTATTATCGGAAAACCTACGAGAGAAGAATGGAAAGAGGAAAAGAAATCCTATAGGTCGGATTGCTCGTGTGTCCGGGGAGACAAATCCTATTTGAAATGGATTGTGTGAGTTTGTGTTAAGATTTTGCCTAGCCTTAGATTGTTAATTGTGTAGAGAGGAGGGTTGCAAGGGTAATTAATCTCTCTTAAGGTCTTTCTAAGAACTTGGTGCTTGTATTACGGATTTGAGGTCCTTGTTTCTTAACGAGGTTGCTTTTTTTTCCTTCAATTTTGTGTCAAGTTAGTTATCCTTTATCTATCTTTACTTTTTATTGTATCAAGTTGTATAGACTTGCCAAGATGAGAGAGAGGTACGAAAATGCGAAGACCAAGTGAAGTGCATTAAAGGCAAGAAAGACAAGGTATTGGTGAAGACACACATTAAATGATTATGCATGAGACCTACTTTCATATACTTTTTTAATGAAGATCGGGAAAAAATATGTGATGGGTGATTTAAAGCACTACGAGAGTCGTTGAGGATTTAGTATTGTGGGACTATCAAGCTTTAGGAGAGTTAAGGGGGTTATTCATAAGATGAGAAGTGGCGGGCGACCGGGCGCGAGACGAGATCGACAAATTTTTGGAAAGACGCGAGTCTAACAAGTATGAGTAGCTAAACTGGGTTATTTAATGTTATTTTTAGGACGTTAAAAATGTCCAAAGAATGAAAGTGGAGTAAATCTCCTTGTTATATAAGAACAAGGTTGATATTTAGAATTGCAACAACTATAAGGGTATCAAGTTGTTAAGCCACACTATGAAAGCTTAGGAGAGGGTAGTAAGATGACAATGAGAAGGAGTGTGTCTATCATCCAAGCAATTTGAATTCATGCCGAGGAGTTCAACTATATAATCCATACATCTCGTAAAGTGATGAAGTAGTATAGGGAGAGGAAGATGAACTTACATATGATTTTTAGTGACCTATAAAAAGTTTACAATAGAGTTCCTACATGGATTCTATGGAGGTGTTTGGAGGCTAAATGTGTACCCATATATTACATTAGGGATGTTAAGAACATGCGCGGAGCCAAGTCTTCAGTAAGAATAGTAGGATAGACTTGTATCACTTCCAGGTTGTGATGGATTTTTGCACCATGGATCGGCTCTTAGCGCATTTCTAGTTTCCTTGGTGATAGATGAATTAATGAGACATATCCAAGGTGAGGTGCCATAGTTTATGCTATTTGCATATGACATAGTTTTAATTGACTAGACACTTGACGGAGTTAATGATAAGTGAGAAGAAGTTTGAAGATAGACCATGGAGTCTAAAGGGCTCGGAGTTGAAACGAAGACTTAAACAAAATATTTGGAGTGTGAATTCGGTGATGTAACTCACATGACAAATGTGAAAATGAGATTGTAGTGTGAGTTGAATGACATAACTCACATGACAAATGTGGATAAAGATTAATACACGAGGTCATCTTGAAAAAAAATTTCAAGTATTTAAGATCGATAATCTAAGGAAATAGGGAGATTGTGATTATGTTACATATCATTATTAAGAGTGGTATGGATGAAATAGAAGATTACATCCGGTGTATTGTATGATAAGAATGTGTCATCAAGACTTAAAGGTAAGTTTTATAAAGTGGTGGTCAAACCAACTAGATTGTATGGGGCGGAGTGTTTGTTGGATCAAGAACTTCGCATGTTTAGAAAATAGAATTATTCAAGCGAAAATAAGGTTGAGATAGATGTGAGGTATACAAGGAGATATAGGATCGGGAATGAAGTTATTCAACACAAGGTGGGAGTGACTCCGGTGGTAGATAAGATGAGAGGCGAGGGCGAGATGGTTCATGCATGTGAAGAGAAGATACTCGCTTGCCCCGGTGATGAGCGTGAGAGTCGATGCAATGGGTATAAGGAGGGGTAGAGGTAGGGTGATGAATTTTTAGGGAGAGGTGATTAGACATGACATGACATACACGCAGCTTGCGAGGATATGACCCTAGATAGGGAGATGTAGAGGTTGAGGATTATGGTAAAAGTTAGTAGGTAGTTTAACGTTGTAGAGTCCTTTATTATTATTGCTATTATTACTCTCCTACTATTTTATTCTTGTTTCAATATTAATATTATTTTAGATTGTTTTAGTTATCGTATTATTTTTGTTGCCTACTTATTCTTTTCTTAATTTTTTTCGGCATGAGTTCTTCGCTCACGTATTTGCTTTACATACTTATTTTTTATTGTAACCTTACTTGGCCCGGTCGAAATAGTCTATCTACCTTCATAGGTAGGAATAAAGATTGCGTATACACCACCCTCTCCATATCCTCTTGTGAAATTATGTGAATATATTATTATTATTATTATCAATGTTTTTATTTGAGTGTTATCGGGGGGTTGGAACCAAAAAAGACTACATTGAGATATATCTAGTGGAAATGCCGGTTTCGGCTATGCGGTTTCAAGTGCTTTCGTTTTCCGCTAGCTAGTACTTGTAGACAAGTAGGTTAGGCGCCTAAAGCGAGTAGGATTTTATAACATATATACATGCCCTATTACTAATCAACAAAATAGGAATGGATATTGTCTCAAAGTTATGGAAAGTATAGAGCAGAAACTTGAAATATAAAGATGAGAATATATTAAATATTTTACCATTATTCCACTTATTCATTTCTTTCCACATGAAAATATTATAAAACAAACCTCAATTATTGTCATAAATTTGTTATTATCTATTTTTTTTTAAAGTTATATTTTTTATAGTAAAATGTAAAAAGAATAATTGACCTCTTTTACTTTCAACATATCTTTTTTAAATTTGATAAGATTAATTTGTTCGAGGGCAATTTTTAAATGGAGAAAAAATAAACTACTTTGGACCTTATATTAGCTCCAACTTTAAACGAAGGATAAATAAATTTTATAATTCTCTAAAGCACAGTTGCAAATTTGATCATTTTTTAATGGTTTGTTAATTTAGTTAGAAAATAATTAATGTGCATTAACTTTGTAATATTGTAACGATCTCTTCGGGCGTTATAGGATGATTAGAGCCTTAGCATCCTTGTAGAACTCCCATAAGCGAAAATAAGTGATAAAAACTCAAAGAGGATGGTTTTAAAAGCGAAATCGTCTATCCTTGCTTTTATTTTCATAAAAAAAATTGTGTTAAGATTAGGGCGACTGCTTGAACTAGAGCTCTGAGAATCACAGTGAATTCGTAGCGTCGTTTTACATTTAGGTGCGCAATTGAGAAGTATTGGAAAGTACGAGATTAAAGACTTGTGTTTTGGGATGAAAAATGTGTAGAATTACCGAGCTACTGCTTAATGGAGGCTGGCATGTAGCGGTAGAATTTCATTGCAATGTGACCACCATAGTGGTGAGTCCACTATAGCGGTCATAGAGGAAACCATGGGTCCATCATGGAGAGGCTCACGATCGCCATAGCGGATCCATTGCAGCGGAAAGCTGGACCCTTAGGTGGATGACGGAGACAAAATGCACATTTAAGAAGTCGAAATTTGGGGTTTTTTATTCCTATTATTCTAAAGCACAAAATTTGAGCTTAAGAGGCGATTTTTCAAGGGAGAGCAATTTCCTCTTCTCAAGGTAAGATTTTTGACTATTCATTCCATCTTTTATTCTCCAACACCCTAAAATCATTGGGTGATCTCTAATGGTGAAATTTTAGTTAGGAGTCCTAGAACTATGAAAATTAGAACAGCGAAATGAGTGTTGATGGATGTTGATTGGCTAGGCTTAAAAGTGAGTAGTAATACTTCCTAAGGTGAATGTGAATGTGTTAGTTCTTCAACTGTTGTAATTTGAGACCATAGAGAATTCGATAAAATTGGGATCTTTAGTATTAAAACTACTAAAAGGGATTTAAAGGATCATAAACTCCATGAATTTGAAGTAATGTAATCATTGTGAGACTAGATATTGGTGATTTAACCTATGGGTAATGAATAGAGCCTCGAAACGGGTAGAAAAGGGTGGGTTTATACCCTCAGGCCGTTTTGAAAGATTAGATAGTTAAATACTCTTGTTTTGTTTTGTTTTTATGCTGATCGTTACGGGGTGTAGAAAAGGTAAAGCTCCCATGGAGTAGTTTGCATATCCGATTCGATTGAGATAGATTATGATTTTTATGTGGATTAGACTTTGTTTAATGTCTTATATGTGTTATAATTTGATGAGAATGTTTGTATGGTCTTGGACATTGATTGTGATAGAAGGCTGTGGTGATTTAGCTATACTATGTGAATGAGTTACGAAATTGTATAAACTACGAATGTGTTTATGAATTGAAAGTGAAATTGTGATAATCAATATGTAGTTATGATTTATCCTGTGATGACCGATTAATAACATATTGAAGTATGTTGATCAATGTTGAATAATACATCCTTATCCTGAATGAGGGACTAGTGTCCTTAGGGAGTATTCGGACGGCGGTTATGAGTGGATTGAGTGATGATTGAGAATACATCATTCTTCTGGATAGTGGCTCGTGCCAGGTGAGCAATCGGTGACGATTATGGTATAGAGTGTCTCTGCCAAGTAGATATCGAGACAAGCGAATGGCGGAACGGGTCACGCCGATATAGTACATAATTCCTAGAGTCCTACTTGGTCATGGTGAAAGGGCAAATATAGAACTCTCTAGCATGTGTATATAGATTACGACGAGATATGAGATTGATGAGTGATTGATATGAAACACGAGGATATATATATGTGTGTGGTGTCTTGTAGGCACTGTATGGACATGATTCAATTGCCTATAGCGATTGCTTATATTGTAAGCTTGTCTTGTCTTATTGACTGATTTTCTTGATTATATTTATATCCACGATGATTGACAATGTTAGGCTTGAGTTGCCAATATGACTGCTTATTGTTCTGGTATTGAACTCATGAATTGGTTGATTTATTACACGATTTGAGTGTTTCCATTTGTTTATTGATTTATAATATATACACGATATTTAAGGTGGCTTATGATGCTTATCGGTACATAGTGTTTGTATTGATATTACTCTTGCACTTATTTTACGAGTGCGAACTATGATCAGAAGTTCATCCACAGCCATCTTTAGTGGCCGACGGTTGATACTTGATATGAGGAGTGACTGACTTCTATTTAGGTTGTCGCGAATTCTCTTAGCAGAGATGTCTATTAATTCCCAAACGCTTGATTTATGTTTTCTTTTATATATCACTACTCGTAGACATTATTAGCTAGAGTCCTTGTACGATGACTTTCGGATAGTTGGAGTTGTAATAGTTAGCTTAGAATATATTTTTGGCTTTTTATTTTTAATTGAGACTTTTGCTCCTTATTTCCGCGATATTTGGTCATTATTAAAAATAAATGCTTAGATGGATGGAGTTAGTTGGAAATGATGGTTCATTCACCGGGGATTAGTGTGGGTGCCAATCTCGACCACTTGAATCATAACAAATATCAAATCCATGTTTGACCCAATTTTAAACAAGGGGCAAAATAGATCCTTGCAAAATCCTATAAGACAATTTTAGACCTTTTCTTACTTTATATCAATCAAGACGTCTAACGAAAATATATTTTTCTTATCCTAATTCAAAAAATGGTTTCTTAATTATAAAAAACATCAGAATTCTAAAACCATTAAAAGCATCTTGCAGAGATCTTATATAAATACAAATGTTAAATAAGTGAGAATTGTGCTGAGTAATAATATCTTGGACTGTGAAAAGCAAAATCACTAACTGATGTTTGCTCAATCTTTTAAGTTATTTTAATGATAGTAATGGTGATTATGTCACTACTCTCTTAATTACCTACACTCCCCATAATTAAATGAGTATTAGAGTGAAAACGCATATCGTATCACCGTTTTTGAGTTTCGTATTTGAACTATCTTTGTGCAAGTTTTACGTAGAACTATCATGAAATATTTATTGAAACACGCCTTGTTATCAATTGTTTACTTTTCCTACGCACGATGGTGATATTTCCAGGTAGGAAAAGGGTCAACTAATAATTGAAATGTGTTTTGATAAATGTTTGATGATAGTTCAAATAAAAAACTTGCATGTTTAATAATTTGAACATAAAACTCAAAAAATATAATATTTCAAATGCATTTTAACCATTAACTCTAATAAATGAGATCTTAATAGTTGCAACTTAATTATTGTAATCGAAATTGCAACTAAGCAGTTTTTATAAAATCCCATTATTATAATTAAGCTTGCATGGGTAAAGAAAAGGAAAGAATAGGTCATTTGCACTTTTACCTCCTATTTTGAGCTAGTCTCTAACTTTTGTTCCCTAGGACTAGTAATTTTTCGATGGCATAAGTTTATACTTTTGTATTATAATATCTCACTTAAGTTATGTCTCTTGCGTCTTTAAGAAATTTATGCCCCGCTAAATACCAACTCATATAAAAGACAAATCGTATAAATAAATGTAAAAGAATTGCATAATCAGAGTTCGCTTATTGCATAAAGACAGCTTCATATATATCATACTAGATGAGCGTTATGGGCCCAACAATACAATGTGTTGTTAAAAGAAAATAGGATAAGGTAATGATCTAGACATAGCTTATTTTTGAGGATGGAATAATTTCAATTCAAATAAACATAAAAACAGATAAAAGACTGTAAACCAAGCTAGGTTTATGTTAAACTTATTGGACATTCAAGCCTTATATCACCATTCCATCTAGCTACTTTGTCTTTAACATGAACTTTCATTTTGGTAATCCTTGATTATTATAGATTATCTTCCTTCATGTCACTTTTGTGAAATTATCATAGAGAAAAGTTTCATCTGCATAACAACTCTATTCCTTTGAGCCCATTTATGATATTCAAACCACCTGTAATTAAAGGAGTACAGATCCTATCCTAAACAGTAAGGATATTCTTTAGGAATTGGACAACAGGTTGTACTCCACCTAGGTATACATAGATCTTGTGTTGATTTGCAATCAATTCAGATGTTTTGGAAAAAGTTTGGAACTTCTCAAAGAGGAAGTAGCAGAGCTAATATCACCCTCGCAGAAAAGCAAATGATCAGCAAATCCAATATTACATAGATCTTGTGTTGATTTGCAATCAATTCAGATGTTTTGGAAAAAGTTTGGAACTTCTCAAAGAGGAAAGTAACAGAGCTAATATCACCCTCGCAGAAAAGCAAATGATCAGCAAATCCAATATTTACCTTATGAAGGCTCCTCAAAATTCAATATTTTAGAGAAGATCTCACCAAAAGGATTTCGGGATAATTGTTGTCCTGAAAATGACTATTTATATAAATCTCAGCAAATTTAGCTAGGGAACCAACATTCCCACCTTAAAAATTTGCAACTTTCTACTTGACTTTTAATTGTCTGAAACATCCTAAATGATCTCGAAATTCGATGATTTTATTTTTTTATAAGTCCAACATCACGATATCAAATCTAATTATTTAATCACTACACAATTTAGAGCTCATTTACTTAATATGGTACCAATTATGCTCAAAACGATGTTGAAA
>JACEIK010013613.1:7746-18533 GCA_018107945.1 Datura stramonium
CTATGCTGAGTTTGGGAACCTGCAACTCTATCATGAAATGATATAGCATAAAAGTATGCGTCAGTACTTTGAATGTACTGAGTAAGTGGGAGAAAACATATTTGAATATAAAGTCTAAACTAAAATGACACGCAATGACCAACAGGGAAGCTGAACTGAACTACTGATGTAAACTGAAATGGTCAAGATGACCCTGTCTAATGGTCAAAGACATGTCCTAAGTATAAATTACTGAGTCTGAGAGACCACACTGAACTGATCTGAACTGAACTGAACTATGAAAAACTGAGACTGAACTGAACTGACTAGTGGGAGAGTCTCTAACCGACATATAACCACGTGAGCTAGACGTGGAGTTCGATGTATACACCCCACCGGTAGGACCCAATATACCTTTCCAGGGTATAAAGGCATGAACTGGGTGATCACAAAAGTCTGGGGCCAATCAGGTCAAGTAATATTGTAACCTACACTAGAAAGGTAGTTTTGGGAAACTGGGTGCAGTGGAACCCCAGCCCGCTCGGTGCTAAGTCCTACTCCCACTAGAAAACCTAAACTGAACTACTAGGTTGATAGCTCGAAACTAGGGTCCAAGACTAGTCAGGGACATATAACTGAAAGTACCCTGAGAGCCTTATCGGACCAGATCCTGAAACTAAGTTCTAGACTGGTTAGAGCTGCTTATCTAGAAGTGTCGTAACATCTAAGAACATCTGTAAATTTAACTAGGGTCCTGGGGCTAGTCAGAGCTATATATATAAAATGTCATGACCACCTAATGGACCAAAATATTAGATTCTGAGTCTGATTCTGATAACTGAGAGGCACCACTGACACCTAGGGAAAAGTTTGAAGTCAAACTGATCAGTTGACACTTTCTGAATGGTTATAAAGAGGTTCTACCTTCTAACTGAACTAAACTACTAAGTAGCTAATAGAGAACACAACTCATTCCAACAACACGGGAATTTCATCATATGACGAAATTTCAAGAATTTAAAGGGGTCTCATCCAACAAGGGTAAAATCATTCTCCTCAATGGAATAATTGCTCACATATATATACATAATAAGAATTACTAGGATATTCAACCCAAAACATACTTTTCAAAATAGACGGAATTTAACTCGCAATAATCTTTACTAAAAAATTTAGGGTTGTAAATCATCTTGGCAAGAACAACAACAATTTATTTATGAATTAATGAATATCATATGAATAATAAACAAGGATAATAACCCAATTGAAATTTACGAAAAACCAAAATGAAAATCCCTTCATATTTAAAAATCTCAGGGCTAAACTGATAGGGAAATTATGGGAAGATATTGGGGGACACAAGGGAAGGACAATTCCCTTGTTGAATTCCCACATACCTGGCTAAGAATTTTCTGAAGAAGAAGACTTGAACTGCCGCGATGAAGGAAAAACCCTAAGCTTGCTTGAAGGATTCTTGAGAGGAGAACTTATGGTGATTTTTTGAAAACTGAGATGGGAATGAGGAATGAACCGTTTTTCCCCACTAAAAGGTCTAAAATTAGTACTAAAAAATGACATAGTTTTAAGCTTGGAAGAGTAGGAAATTACTAAATAGCCCTTAGAAATTAGCTGGGAAAATATGCCAAGTTACCCTAACGAGGGACCTAACGAGTCATGGTCACTGACCACGACTCGTGGTCACCAGCGTGGACCCCACTATCTCACACCTGAAGATTAAATGCTAAGTTTGGTAACGAGTCACCCAACGAGTCGTTACCATTGAGGACGATTCGTTGTGACACTCGTTAGGTGCACTAGCTAAAAACTGATTAGGGATGGCAACTGGGGATGTAACGAGTCGTTACCAGTGACCATGACTTGTTCCCACCCGTCAAGTACACTGACCAACATATAAATTCCTCGACCCAGGCCTGACCACGAGTGACTTAACGAGTCGTGACTCGTGAAGTCTCTCGTTGGGTGCAGTGCTTCTCATTTCCAATACTTACTCCTTCTTCTCACGACTGACCTAACGAGTCGTTGGGTCTCATAACGACTCGTTAGGTGAGTCATCCTGTAACATTTCTGCAACTTTTCCAGATTTTCTAATTTAAGTCCCGGATTTAGATTTTGAGTTTTCAGGGCATTACATAGAGAGTCCTGCTGTGGGAAAGACGATGGTGGGGTAGATCTAATATGGATCTCTTAAAGCCATCTAGGCTGGGCAATCTTACTCTTTTCCCAATAGTTTTAGCCTTTTTCTTACCATGATTTTCACCTATCATCTACATTAAAAAAATATCATAGTACTTGTCACGACCCAAGATGGGATCCTAGATCGAGTTATGGGACCTAGAATCACGAATGACTCCAAGCTAATCCATGGAACATACATAGCTTGAATTAATAGCATAACAAGCGGAAATTTAATTATAAGCATGGATAAGCGGAAGTCTATATAACATAAGGAGTAAGTAAAACGACAATATCACAATACTAAGTCGCAAAGCTGAATATACTAACTCTTCTAAAAGCTTCTACTAACTAATGAGCTGCTGGGACAAGACCCCAGCTAACTCCAAAGTCTAAAACTAAAATGATGTAAAAGAATTGAGATGAAGTAGATAACTCTGGACTAAAAGATGAGGAGTCTCCCCTACTAGCTGATCAAGTTTGAAACATTTCTAACTACAAACTGAGTCTGAGTACCTAGATCTATATCATGAAACAATATAGCATAGAGTATATGGTCAGTACTTTGAATGTACTGAGTATGTAAGGTAAGTGAAACATGTGTAGTAAAATGTTAACTGAAAACACGCATATAAATCAAAAGATTATGAGAGTAAGGACTGTATGTTGAAAACTGTATCTAAGTTATACATAACCAGAAGCTGGTTATCATAACTGAACATAGTGATCCAATATTTAGAAATAAAAATTATATGACTTGTCATAGCTGAAATCATAAGTAAAATCTCATAAACTAATCATTGGGTAAAATCTGTTGTAAAACATAATATCATAAGTCATGAACATGGGTAACTGAAATCATGAGGAACAATGGGAGACTCGTCATAATCGACACCATCACGATAGAGCTTACGTGATTCCCCAACTATCACACTCAAGTGGGCAGAGCCGTCCAAAACCTTGTCAGGGTTAAGGACGATACCATAATATCAATATCAAGTTGAGGCCCCTTAGGGGGTAGGGGAAAACTCTCAGGGGAGGTCCCAATATATATGTATATCTACGTTAGTGCGTAGTTTTGAGACTCGAGGTTTACCTGAATCCCTGGCCTACTCAGTGCTAGACACTACTCCAAAAAATATACATAATGCTTACATCATTTTTCAACGAAACTGAAAAATCATAGTTTATACATAGGTTGAAATCTGAACATTGGGAGTCTTGGCTCCCAACATATCATAAGCTGAATTAGGAGTATTGACTCCAAATCATAAGATAAGCTGATCTTACTAACCTTAGCTAAATCATGAAAACATACTTAACTTGTTCGAGCTTGCTCAAATCATAAAATCATGCATACTTGAAAAAGATTTTATAAGTAAAAATCATAGATTCATACATGGAATATTTATAAACATTCTCTCGTGCTAGATATCTCATCATACTTGAAATTATGAATCATAAGCTTGACTTTTCATAATACTTGCATAATAGGGCATAATTTCTAATAACTTGAAATCCTGAATTAGTAAGTAAATTGAGAGTCAAATCTGCCCTAATATCCATAAATCATCAATTGAAACATGAGAAGATTCAACCCATAGGGATAGCATAGAAGATTGAATTGAATTGGATTAAACCCTAGAAGATTTTAAAAAATCATACTAGAAATTATGGAATCTATAGATTCATCAGGAATTTGATAAGGAAAATGAAATCATAATCATAGGAACATAAATTTTGGATTATGAAGAAACTGATTTCATGGGAGAACATGAAAAGTTTCATCCACAAGAAGCTTAACCCTAGAATTTCAAAAATTAGGGCATAGGAAGTGAGAATCATGAATTCAATGTGAAAAGGGCATGAGGGTGGAAGAAACCCCTCACTCATAGACCTACATACCTGGGTTGATGATCCATTGACTTATCTTGAAGAGTCCAAGAAGATTTGAAGAGGCCGAAGAAGAACCCTAGCTCCTTTCTTGAGAAAAATCCAACTATCGGTCTTTTGGAGAGGGTGAGAATTTAGACTAGGTTAATCCTTTTAATCCAACCTTTAGGAAGCCCAAAACAATGTAATTTAGGAGTTAGAAGTATATAAGTTTACCAAAATGCCCCCAAACTACTGAATTAAATCCTGAAACTGGCAGTTACAACAACCAACAAGACGGGTCATTGTTTGCTATGATAACTCGTACTGGGGTCCGTACAAGCCTATTGTTATTTCACTAAATTGCTCATAAATTTTTACTCCGATTGGTACAAGGTTAGATGCATTGGAAATAAGGCTCCAAGATCTAAAATTTGATATGCTGAATCATACAAAAACATTGTGTAAAAAGGAAGCTATAGTCAGTTGAAGTTGACCCTCATAAGAACTTATATAAAAACTAAATCAATAAGAAGACTCTCAACTCAACTTTGTTCTAGAGGTTCTTTATGACTTTAATTTACATCCAATACACTTCTTACACTTAAGAATTGATCTTAACATCTTGTTTTTCTAAATTCATTAGGCTCGAGGCTATCCACATACCTAGAATGTTTCCAACTATGTCTGAAATTTTCAGCAAACTGGCAGAACCAATAACCCCTAAAACGGGCCATGGAACCAAATAACGGACCATTGGTCCATCCATTATTTTCCTCATTCTTCCTTTGAAATTCTCTGAATTTTCTTCAACGACCACAAACGATGACTCATTCAATCAAACCACGGTCCATACAATTCCCTCATGGGTTTTGAGAAAATTTCTGATAGCTCTCTGGATATGAAACAACGAGCATCTCCAACGACATGTTGGACCCTACAATGAACCGTACTAAGGTTCGTTGTTTGGTTCTGGTAGTGTTTTTCTGTTCTTTTTTCTGTAAGCCTCGAGTTTGACCTAAAGAACTTTTGGGGTGTTGCATTATCTCTCCCTTTGAACAGTCATCCTCAAATGTAGATCAAGTATACTAAAAGTCTAGGGAAAGAACTGAAAACCCAAAAATAGATGAAAATTAACAAAGTGACTGACTCCAAACTAAAATACATGATTGAACTGAATTCATGAAAGGAACTAAGAGACATGAACTCGACATGAAACTAAGTGGAGTGCTAAGGAGGAAAATAGTACCTCATGCATGAATTGAGTTGGAAGGGAAAAAGATACAAATATTTAGCTATCAT
Organism: Datura stramonium; assembly: GCA_018107945.1. NCBI lineage: Eukaryota > Viridiplantae > Streptophyta > Magnoliopsida > Solanales > Solanaceae > Datura > Datura stramonium. The sequence goes on from JACEIK010013613.1 coordinate 13,093, forward strand.
ATCTGCTTTGGCTTCCCTCGTAGCTCCCTCAACAAGCTAATTTCTCTACAAAACTTTCACTGAAGCTACTTCCTTGTTCCTCAACTTTCGAACCTGACAATCAAGGATATCAATCAAAATTTTTTCATAGGTAAGTCTATCTTCCATCCCAATGCTTTCTACTGGAACAACTAAACTTGGATCACTAATGCACTTTTTTAACAAAGATACATGGAAAACTGGATGCACCGAAGCCACCTCTGCTGGTAGCTCCAACTCATAAGCCACTTTGCCAACTCGCCTAAAAATCATATAAGGGCCAATATATCAGGGACTAAGTTTCCCTTTCTTACCGAACATAATAACTCCCTTCATAAGAGACACCTTCAGAAACACCCAATCATCGACCTCAAAAGCAAGCTCTCTCCTCCTAACATCTACATAAGATTTCTGTCAGCTCTGTGCTGTTTTCAGCCTCTCCTATTGAGATGAACTTTCTCCATAGCCTTATGAACTTAATATAGCCCTATCAACGTAGCCTCACTTTTCTCGAACCATCAAATAGGTGATCTATACTTTCGCCTATAAAGAGCCTCAAACGAAGCCATCTGAATATTGAATAGTAGTTGTTATTGTACGCAAACTCAATGAGGGGTAAGTGGTCATCCCAACTACCCTTGAAATAAATCACACACGAGCTCTCAACATATCCTCCAAGAGATGAATGGCCTGCTCAGCCTGACCCTCTGTCAGTGCGTAGAAAGTTGTGCTAAGCTTCACCTGAGTACCAAGACCCTTCTGAATCAATCTTCAAACTGAGAGATGAACTTTGGTGGACAAAGGAACTCCATGAAATTGAAATAACTCCTGAATTTAAAATCTAGCATTGTCCTTGTGCTGACTTAGTCATCTTAGTCTAAAATTACCTGGATAGAATCATACTGCCAGCGTGTATGAGGCGACCCTGTAATGAAATCTACCTTAATATCCTCCCACTTCCAACTAGGAATATTGATACCCTGTAGCGCCTCCCAGCCCTTGATGCCTAACCTTTCCAGCCTATATTCCTCGTCCCTGTCCCTATTTATACTAAAGTCTGAGTCCAACAACATACCTCAACCATGTTCCAGCCCAACTCGACCACACCTCCGGAAACCTAGGGTTATCCACTAAGAACATTACTCCCCCTTAACAAAAAAAAGTCCCACAAGTTCGAGCTTTAATCAAGAAGTCACTAGTCACACCATACCACGGTCTACCTGTACATCACCACCTCACTCAAGCCTATCACTTATGATTATCCCATGGCTCCTTGTAGCTAATGCTATTCAAGAATTCCCCTATCTTCTCGTCTTGGCTAATTGTCATGACCGGAACGTACACCCGGATCGTAGACACGGGACAAGGGACCCCGAGAGACCCCAAGTCGACCCATGACATATGTATACAACTAATCTCATTCAAATAAGCAGAATGATAATCATAAAAACATAGAGGACACGTAATTATAGCACAACATCAGGAAATACTGGACATATACATAACTGAGTACTACATTAAAGCCTCTAATACATAAGATGGGTTGATGGGAAAACATCCCCAACTAACCCAACCAATACTGAAGCATAAATAACATGAAAGTCTGTCAAACGACCCTCGGAACATGAGAACTCACCAATAAGCTGAGATGGACTAGGGGTGAGGATGAGCCTGAGATCTTAACCCTATATTATGAAACGATACAACATAGAAAGTATGCGGTTAGTACGTGGAATGTACTGTGCATGTAAGATCGGTAAAACAGACATTTTAGAGTAAATAAAACTCATAAATAATATAAGAGAAGGACATCATGCTTACTTCAAAATCTTCATAATGAAACATAAGGCTCAAGACTTTCAAATCATTCATATTTATTTCCGTAACTAAACTTTATCAGCCAATAACATAAACACAACAATGCATAAAACATGTGGAACAATTGGAGGACTCGTCATAACCGACACCATCATGGTAGAGCCTTTCATGATGCCCCACTATCTCGCTCAAGTGGGCAGAGCTGACCCTGGCTTGCCAGGCGAGGGTCGTGCATTAGACGTGATATCACATTTGAGGAGATCATTATCAATACATCATATCATTTAGAAACCCACGGTGACATGTGGTTATGATATACTGGCGTAGTCCTTTGCATGCCTGGCTGCTCGGTGCTAGACACGGCTCCCAAAAATATGCATATAGGCTCATACGTAAATCCATAAAATCATGCATTAAGATTCATTGGCTAAAATATAACATTTATCATCATTGACCCCCTTTAAAACATGCTTAGCCAAGAATCATAGGCCCTTTTCATCATCTAACATCATAAATTGATAAATCATGTAATTCGCTTCATAAATCATAAATCATTCTTCAACATGTAGGCATTGACCAATACTTCATCATATTCAATTCTTTCAAAATATGCTCATAAATATGGGTAACTTGAATTCATGCTCTTCCGTCATTAATAAATCCAAAATGTTGCATATTCATCGTAAATCATAACTTCCATGAACCTTCAACAAATGGGCATTTTAGATTCAAAAAGCTTGAAACATGATTTAAAGAAAATAATATAAAATCTGCCCATCATTCATAATTCAATAATCAAAACTCAATTAATCATACCCATAAAGACAAATCACATTTTCATGCATTTGGGTAAAACCCCATAGACTTGAATAGGAGAATTCTTTATTTAAATCAAAATTTAGGCATGGGTGAGGAAGAATTTCACCCATTCTAAAATCCTACATACCTGGGAATGGATTGATTTCGAAGTTCCTTGAATACCCACAAAGAAATTGATGGAAACTTGGGGAATAAGATGTTGAACCTCCCAAAAATCTCTCTAAAGCTCTTGCATGGGAATGGGTATGCATTAGGGACTTAACCCATCTTAACACACTCAAAAAATACACAAAACGACATAGTTTAGGGTTTCAAAGTATGAAAAAGTCGAAAATGCCCTTAATAAAATTTCCCTGAAAACTGCTCCGGGCGGACCAACGACCGATCCAATGGATCGTTGATCAACATCATGACTCGTTGTATCGAGTCGTTGGGTTCACTGCCTCATGACATATCTCAGGTCCTTCCCACGACTCGTCAGGACGAGTCGTTACATCAAATGATGGGTCGTTGAATCGACCGTCGTTAACTCCTTGACCATTCTGACTTTTCTTTCCACGAGCCTCATCACGACTCGTGGTGGCATCCAAAGGTCGTGGCCTCCATCCGTTGTATGAATTGGAATTCTCAACCCTCAAACAACGAATAGAAACAACGGGCCATTGCTTCTCACCATGAATCGTGGGATGCCCTGTTGTTCCCCCTCGACCTAAGCTCAATCCTTCCAACGACTAGTAACAACAACTCGTTGTTCCCAACAATGAGTCGTTACACCGTTTGTTGTCACCACTGCTTCCTTGAACCCCCCATTCCATGACTGCTTTCAACGACTCGTGGTATCCACCCACGAGTCGTTGAGTCGCCCGTCTTGTGATGTTTTTCCTGTTTTATGCACTTCTCAAATTCAACTCCCGAATCTATTCTTAGCCCTATCTGGGGTATTACACTAATAACTACATTTCATGAGCTTCTACATACCTGGCACCTATGGAATAAATAGAGAGTTATCCTGAACATACATGTCGTAAGCATCATTTCCATCACAGAGGAACATTTGTAGGGCTTAGAGTAAGGAAATCTTGAGCATGAATCATTCAAGAAATCTAAGCTGGGCTTATACCTGATATAGCACGATCTTATAAGCCGCTAAGGTAAATCTTAAGGACTGAGTTCATAAAGCTGAACAAGCTAAGAGGCATAAGTATACATGTATAACAAGGTTCATGACATGAAGCTGAGATTTAAGGAATCATGGAAGAAGACTAAAATCTCCATTTGAAGTGGTTACTTCTATTCTATGAGTATGAGAATGAATACACATAACAAGTACTTGAAACCTAGACATGGGCATACCATGTTCACATACGACATGAGTAGAGTATCATATTGATTAAAGTATGAGAAGACACCTGAATAAGCATTGATTGATCTCCCATAGTTACTGATATAGACCTTTACACTTGGAATTCAAGGCTTGACTTGGTCCCTTACCTTATAATCTTCCCCTTAGCTTTAAGGTCATCATTCTAAGGATTGAACCCTTTTTTAAGGCTAGGCTAAAATCACTATCTCTTGACTTCTCATTAGCCTCTAAGGCTATCACGAAGGCTTCATACTTCTCCTGTCATACTCCTTCACACTTCTACTTTCTTACTTTAAGTTCATGGATTCTTCTTCCTTAGCTTCTCTTAACTCCTGCAGGAAGAAATAGTTCGAGAGCACCTCTTATTCCTTTGACTGGTGTTATGCTTTGGAGCACGTGAATGCATGAGTTAGAAGGAAGTGTTTATATGTTATACCTCGGAAGCCCAAAGATTAGACCCGGAAATTGAAATGGAGAAAAGATTAAATACTGGCACCAGGCACAAGACAGGTCGTGAAGGTAACCCATGAGAGAAACCTATGAGTCATGACGTGACTCGTAGGGAGGCCAACTGATGAGCTTAATAAGATTGGGAAATGGAATCCCTATGGAGATGACCACGACTCGTGGTCAGTCCCCACGAGTCATTGGGTCAGTCGTGGGGAGTAAGGTTTGAGTAAAGAGGAAAATGAAGACAGTGTACTAGACGGGAGGCCCCCACAAGTCGTGGTCAACCCCACAATTCATGGGGTGAGTCGTGATTGAGAATGGAATAAATTTTATTGAGGTCAAGGCATTGTACATCATGGATGGTGACCACGAGTTGTGGTCACCAAGAACAAGTCGTTGTGTTGTCCGTTATGAGCCTAGAAGACTTGAGAAGCAGTGAACCTCACGAGCTAAGCCACAAGTTATGACCCTTATGACGAGTCGTTAGGTCCCTCGTTGGGACCACCTGACAGCTATTTTCTGCGAATTTAGTAAGGGTTTTTTCATAATTCCTAAGATCCTAAGGCCTAAACTACGTCGTTTTGAGTTATGAATAGTGAATTTTAAAGGGGTTAAGTTCGTTTTAAGCCTTATTCATTCATGCATGCAAGGTAGAATACTAGAGAGAGTGATCAAGCCTAATATTCATCAATTTCTCTTCAATTTCCTATTGGGCATTCAAAGAAGTGAGAATCATCTACCAACAGGTATGTAGGGTTAGGAATGGGTGATTCCTTTCACACCGATTCCCAATCCCTCTCTAAATCATGAATGATCTATGACTAATCTATGGGGTTTTAACCCAATGCATGAATCTCCTAATTCATTTCATGGCATTTTCAGGATCTATTTTCTGAACAGTCATACCGTGTTAGGGAAGATCTCCTAGCTTGTATACCGCCTCTAGTAACAGATGATCAGAATGAGCTGTTGA
>JACEIK010013615.1:9152-21180 GCA_018107945.1 Datura stramonium
AAATCTCATCACTCCCTTCATCGGTGAAACTTTCAGAAATACCAAGTCGCCTACACTGAACTCCAGGTTTCTATGTCGTACATCAGTGTAAGATTTTTGGCGGCTTTGAGCTGTCAGCAGACATTCTCTAATGAGCTTCACTTTCTCCTATGACTGATGGATCATGTCTGGTCTAATTAACTCTGATTCTCCGACTTCGAACCAACCCACTAGATAGTCTTAGATTGACTAGTAAACTAATAGCTCGAAACTGAGGCCCAAGACTAAGTCAGGTATACCTATCTGGAAGTACCCTAAGAGTCTTCTATAACTAGTGTTCTAAGACTGGTCAGAGCTGCTTATCTAGACATGTCATGACAGCCTAAAGAACCACTAAAATATGATACTGAATCTAATACTGATAATTGGGAGGCACCACTGACACTTCAGGAATTAACTGTAGTCAAACTGATCAGCTGATATTTCTGGACAATACCGAGTGTTCTAATCTGACTGAGACTGGTTATGTATATATTGATTATAATTTTCACATACACTAACCATATGGGGATTTCAATCTGTTTGAATCAAGCTACAAGGAAACTAGTCCAACACACAAGGTTCTAAATTCTACTGAACAGAGAACTAGGGATAAACCATTCCATAAGATACAATTCTCATAAATGTCTAGAAATAGGGGATAATAAGCTGTTAAAATCATGAGAGATTTAACGATATAAGTCTGAAAATCTTCTATATTTGGAATCCATAGGACTAAACTGATAGAGGAAAATAGCAAAGATTTTTTGGGACACAAGGGAAGAACTATTCCCTTGTTGAATTCCCATATACCTAGCTAAGAATTTCCTGAAGAAGAAGACTTGAATTTCTGCACTGATGAGGAATCCTAGTTCTTGCTTGAGAGAAGTACGATCCTTTTGCTGAGAGTTAACTTGGGGAATGAGGGGGAAGACCATTCAATTCCTCTAATATCTCTAAAATAATACTTAAAACGACGTAATTTAGAGTCTAGGAGTTTAAGAACTTACGGAAAAGCCCCTATAAATCTCACAGAAAAATCACCCTATTAGTCCCAAACAAGGGGCTAGACGATTCATGGTTACTGACCACGACTCGTGGTCTTCCCCGTTGCGTACACTGGAAATTCCTCATCATGGGTGCACTCTCTCAGTTAATCCATTCAACAGTTCAACAGTTCATCAATTAACAGTTTAGTATTAGACATACTCTAGAAATCTACTAAACACGTACAATTAAAAACAATTAGCATATAAGCTATTAAGACTTAAAAGTCCACAGTTAATCACGACAACAACTACTCAACATTTACACACGGTGACAAAGTCACACTCAGAACTAAAGACATGTTCTTCGTTATCTACTTACATCATACCAATGGTACTTTACACAACCTCGTAGCACATTCCTCATTCAACCTCATGAATATAAATGGAATTACGAAACAACACACAAAACAACAAAACCATGGGTAACATGATGGGCACACGACTCCGCTATCTCCCCCTAACACTCAACCACACAAATCACGTACACACATGTTAGAAGGTCTTATTTCTACCTATCTAGTCATGACCTGCATGGGACTCTAGAAATCCATGACTGTACTAGCGTGGCACCTGCTCCCACTCATATGCTCATTCGAATGCTCCCTTCGGACATGAGCCACTCGATAATAATATTCACTCGCTCGGATGCTCCCCTTGGGCTCGAGCCTCTCAATTCAAGATATAATCGTATCCTATTCATTCTTAATTATTGTAAAACAACAAGTATGTAAGTCGTAAACATTCACATATATAATAATTTCCGATTCTCCATTCACATGATCAACTCATGACAAGCAGTTCAATTCATAATTTCACATACACTTAACAACATGTTAATCATTATTTTCTATCAACACAGTAAACATAATCATTCGTAGGCAAACTCACAATAAGGGATGTCCGAAGAGCAATCATATAAAACTATCACCTAAGCATACAAGTCATTAAGCAGGGTCTAACCCTCCAACCATAACCTACCTTGATTAATTTAAGTTACCGACTTTGCTACTCTGCGGGAGCTTTTCCCTTCCTAATTCTTTAGACCGTTTAAAATCTATACACATATAGTAATTAGTTAATCACTCCTCAAGGTAAGGCCTAATTAGATCAAACCCCTCTATTTTCAGGGCAATTAATAGGAAACCCTTTCCTTCTACCTAGTTCTAGGTCCCCACCTTGTCTAACCCGTCAATATTAACAACAGGAACCTTAGGAAGTAATCACTACCCAAAATTCGACAACCAAAACCTCCCATTACTCCACCATAATTAATCCCTAATTCATCAACCTAGGGTTCTCTAGTACATATTTTCACCATTAATAGGTCTCCTTTAAGCTTCTACAATAAACATTACCCATTAAAGGGTCTAGGGGACAAGAAACTCACCTTTTAACCACCATATTCTGTTTTGCAGAAGAAATCCCTCTCAAACTTTTCTCTCCCATGTTTTGGAAATAACGGGACTTAATCCAAGAAATCCCACTTAAACCCACTTGTTGATTCCCTTCTTCTACTGCGGCGGTACCTTTTCCGCTGCAGCAGATCCACTGCGGCAGTCAAGGCACCACTTTGGTGGTTCCAGTGATTATTCTCTATCTCACTACGGTGGGAGTCCGACCGTCACCACAGTCTCGCTGCAGCGAAAATCTTATCGCTGCAATGGTTCCCTAAGCCAATAGCTACCCAAAATTCACCAGTTTCACACTTAGAAAAATTTCACAACCCTTTCAATTTCTTCCCTAGCCAGTTTCAGTATTCTAGGCCCTTAACCATCTCGTAACGATGTTTGGGTCATTACATCAAATATTAATTAAAACACCATTCGTCTACGATAGTCTATACAAAAGTAGGAAGGATACGTACCAGATTCTGTGAACAGCTAGGAACACTTGACCCAAATATTAGCCTCGGTCTCCCAAGTGGCTTCCTTAATCGGACGATTCTTCCACCGGACCTTTACTGTCGAAATCTCCTTGGACCTCAGCTTTCAAACCTTTTTTGGACAATATCACTACAGGCTCCTCCTCAAAGGACAAATTTCATCCAGTAACACAGAGTCCCACTTGATGATACATGTTCCATCTCCATGGTACCTTTTCAGCATATACACATGAAATGTCGGATGCACTCCAGACAATCCTGGCGGCAATGCCAGCTCATAAGCCACTTCCCCCACAAGCCGAAGTATTTCAAATGGCCCAATATACCTTGGGCTGAGCTTGCCCCAATTTCCGAACCTAAAAACCCCTTCATAGGGGACACCTTGAGCACACTTTCTCCCCTTCCATGAACTCCATATCCCTTACTTTCTTGTCTGCGTATTGCTCTGCCTACTCTGAGCAGCTACCAGGCGGTCCTGCATTATTCGAACCTTTTCCAAGGACTCCTTTAACAAATTAGTCCCCAAAGGACTCACCTTAAACGCATCAAAACCACCCAATTGGAGACCTGCACTTTCTCCCGTACAAAGCTTCAAATGGCGCCATGCCAATGCTCGAGTAGTAGCTATTAGTATAGGTAAACTCTGCCAAGGGCAAGAATTATCCCAATGGCCCCCGAAGTCTATCACATGCGCCTAGAGCATGTCCTCAAATATTTGAATAGTCTTTTCTGACTATCCGTCTATTTGAGGATGAAAGGATGTGCTCAAGTCCAACCTCGTAACCAACTCGATCTACAAGGTCCTCTAAAAATGGGAAGTGAACTAAGTGCCCCTGTCTGATACAATTGAAATAGGCACCCCATGTAACCGAATTATCTCCTTCACATATTGCTTCGCTAGTTTCTCAGCGTTGTAAGTCACCTGGACTGGCAAGAAATGAGCAGACTTCGTCAATCTGTCCACTATGACCCAAATTGAGTCAAATTTTTCCAAAGTCTTGGGAAGACCAACCACGAAGTCCATAGCTATCCTCTCCCATTTCCACTCGAGGATAGGCATTCGCTGAAGTACTCCTCCAGGCTTTTGGTGCTCGTACTTCACCTGCTGACAATTCAAACACTAAGCGACATAGTCCATAATGTCCCTATTCATCCTGCCCCACCAGTAGTTTTGTTTTAGATCGTGGTACATCTTGGTGACTATGAGAAGGATAGAGTACCTCGAGTTGTGAGATTCTTCCAAGAGAGTTTTAATTAGCTCACCAACTCGGGGAACACACACACACCCCTTTATTCTCAAGACCCCTTCATCATCTAACACTGCTTCTTTGGCTTCTCCCCGCAGAACTTTATCTCTGATCTTACCCAGCTTTTCATCTTCAAACTACCTAGTTTTGATTTCCTCTAGCAGTGAGGATTTAGCCTCCAGGTTGTCTAGTATTCCACCGGTTTCGGCCAGCGACAACCTCACCAAGCTGTTTGCCAAAGTCTAGACTTTCCTAGCCATCGGCCGCTGAGTACTTCCAATCAAGCTAAACTACCCATGCTCACCATCTTCCTACTCAATGCGTCTGCCACCACATTGGCCTTTCTTGGGTGGTACAAGGTGGTGATATCATAATCCTTAAGTAGCTCCATCCACCACCTCTGCCTCAAATTGAGATCTTTCTGGGAGAATACATACTGTAAGTTGCGATGATCCGTGAACACCTCACATCGAACTCCATGTAGATAGTTCCTCTAATTTTTTAGTGCAAACACCACCGCTGCTAACTCCAGATCGTGCGCGGGGTAATTCTTTTCATGCACCTTCCACTTTCTCGAGGCACAAGTAATAACCTGTCCTTTCTGCATTAACACCTCACCCAACCCAAATCATAAGGCATCACAGTAAATAAAAAAGTCCTTACCTTCCATGGGTAACACCAGAATAGGTGATGTGGTTAGTAAAGTCTTGAGTTTCTGAAAACTTGCTTCACATTCCTCTGACCACTGGAAAGGTACATCCTTTTGCGTCTACTTGGTCAATGCTGAAGTGATGGAGGTGAATCCCTTCGCGAACTGATGGTAGTAACTGGCCAGCCCCACAAAACTCCAGATTTCTATCACATTAGCTGGCCTCACCCAGTTTCTGATCGCCTCCATCTTTGATCAACTCGAATTCCCTCCTTGGAAACCACATGTCCCAGAAAGGAAACTGATTCCAATCAAAACTCACACTTGGTGAACTTAGCATACAACTGCTTCTCCTTCAGTAATCCCAGCATAATCCTTAGATGATTTTCATGCTCCTGCTTGGTCTTAGAATACACCAAGATATCGTCAATAAACATAATAATAAAGGAATCCAGGTAAGGTTTGAAAATACTATTCATCAGGATCATGAATACATCTGGGGCATTAGTGGGTCCGGATGACATGACTAGAAACGCGTAATTCCTATACTTAGTCCGAAAGGCTGTTTTGGGAATGTCTTCAGCCCGAATTTTCAACTAATGATAACCGGACCACAAATCAATCTTTGAAAACACCGCCGCTCCCTGTAACTGGTAATACAAATCATCTATTTGAGGAAGAGGGTACTTATTCCGAATAGTTACCTTGTTCAACTAGCAGTAGTCAATGCACATCCGCATACTACCATCCTTCTTCTTTACAAACAAAATTGGAGCACCCCACGAAGACACACTCGGTCTAATGAATCCTTTACTGAGCAAATCCTACAACTACTCCTTGAGTTCTCTCACCTCAGCAGGTGTCATTCCGTATGGAGGAATAGAAATGGTTCGGGTTCCTGGTTCCAAGTCTATATAGAAATCTATGTCACGGTCCGACGCCATGCCGGGAAAATTTGCAAGGAACACCCCTAAGAACTCACAAACAATCGAAACTGACTCTGTTGAAGGACCCTCTAAACTAGTGTCCCGAATATGCGCCAGATACGTTGAAAAACCCCGCTCTATGAATTTACGGGCACGAATATAAGAAATAAGTTTCTTAGGAGCAGGGATACAATTCCCTTTCAACTCCAACCTAGACAACTTTGGACTCGAAATAGTGACAGTCTTAACATAGCAGTCTAGAATGGCATGGTAAGGGGACAACCAGCTCATTCCCAAAATTATATCCAAATCAACCATGTCTAAAATTACTAAGTCTGTCAGAGTGTCAAATCCTATGAAATCAACAATGCAATCACGAACAACCCTATCCACTAATACAGAATCCCCAACAGGAGTAGACACACAGATAGGAGTATTAAGCACATCATACACAAGATCCAAACCCAAAGCAAAATAAGCAGACACATAAGAAAATATAGAGTCTGGGTCAAACAATGCAATAAAAAATTTGTCACAGACAAAGATAGTACCTATAATGATAGCATTTGAAGCCTCTGCTTCGGGCATACCAAGGAAAGCATAAAAGTGGGCCTGGTTACCAAACTGAGAACTGCCCCGGTTGGGTTGTACCACCCCTCTACCTGCTTGGGTGCCACCACTACCCACCTGAGCACGTCCCCTACCCTACTGAACACCACCTCTAATGGCTGGCTGACCAACTCATCCCAGCTATGGACGATTCGAACTGAATGCACTACCTCCCCTCCCAGCTGGAGCTGGAGCTCGAGAAACTGGTGAAGAACAATCTGCCTGCACTATCCGAACCTGGGGCACCCTGTCTGGATATGACCATACTCGCCACACTCATGACAGACCTTCTCAATAACCGGTCTCTGAGTTGGAATAGAAGAAATAGGATGAGCCCCAAAAATCAGACCGAACCATCTGAGTATCCCTAACTACACCTACCGATCGTGGAGCTGTCCCTGGTGGACCTCCGGCTGACACTTGTATGGTAGACTGAATAGGGCGCCCAGAGAAACCTTGTGGTAATGTAGCCTTCTCATAAGAACCACTGAAAGAACCCACTCTCTGAGTCTTCTTCTCAGCATTTCTCGCATAATCCTCCTGTCTCACCCCTTCAATCGATTTCACATACTATACCACCTCCTTAAAGGTCTTACCCGAGGAGACCATTTGTAGAGCTGGTACCGGAACCTATATTCAGGCCTTTAACAAACCACCTGATCCTCTCCTCATCGGTGGGCAGTAAGGGTAGAGCATACCTGGACAGGGAGTGAAACGAGCCTCGTATACAGCAACAAATGATCTCCCCTGCTCAATAGTGGTGAATTCATCCACTCTCTTATCCCTCAGAGTGAGAGGAACATATTTATGAGTAGAAATGGGTCCAAGTCAATGATGGTGACCCCGCTGGTCTGCATTCCAAAAAAGCTCTCCACTAGAGCTTGGCATCTCCCATCAATTGAAAGGTAACGAACTCTACTCCGTACCTCTCCACCATCTCCATCTTGTGGAGCCTTTCATGGAAGTCGATGATAAACTCATAAGAATCCTCTGCCTCTATGCCATAGAAAGTGGGAGACTTCATCTTGGTGAACCTCCAAAACAAGTCATGCTCCTCCCCTATCATCACCGATCCTGCTAGCAGCCTCGAAAACATAACAGCCTCAAACATGTCATCAATTCGCGGAGCCACAACAGTTGCATGTTGTATCCCTATTCTTGCCCTACTAGAGTTGTTAGCACTGCCCTAGTTCCCACAAGGCCGCTCAGAAGTTTGAGGACCTGAGATAGATCCTCAGAGGACGCTGGTGCGGCAGGAGCTTCTCCCTGCATCAGGATCTCGACCTCAACAGCCACCCGCTCCTACACTACTGGTGGCACGGGAAATGCAGACCTCTCCCCGACTAGAGCAGGAGCACGAGCCCCTCCTATAGCCACAGTGGGTCTCTGGCCACAACCTCTGCCCCTTCCTCTACCGCAAACTGTGGCTACCACTGCTGGCTCGGGTGCTACTTCTCTATTATCATTGGCGTGTGTTCTCACCATCTGGGAAAGAAAGAAGAGAAAGTTGTTAGATACCAATTTGGATCACCAGATACCAAGTGAAATCAATTAATCGCATGAAAGGAAAGAAGAAGGGAGTTTTCCTAAAGTCCTGCAGCCTCTCGAAGATAAGTTACGGATGTCTCCGTACCGATCCACAAAAATATACTAGACCCATCTTAGTGCAATGGGATCAATGAACCAAGGGCTCTGATACCAACTTTATCATGACCCAGGTGGCCACGATTGGCACCCACACTACCCTCCGGTGGGTGAACCAGTGAACTCAATAACAATCCCCAAATGACCCCAAAATAAGACATTCATGAAGAAAACACTATCGTACTCTTTAAACAAACTTCGAACCAATATACTGCACAAACCCAAAACTAATAAAACAAATCTCGAGAACCTGATTATCATTGTACTAGATGTCTATTTTATAATGCTAAGAAAACTAACAACTCAAAAGAAAACAAAATTGTCAAATGTATGAAAAGAGAAGACATCCGCAACGGGAGAGTGAACTACATCCTCATCTGCTCACCTTCTCAACTTCAAAACTACTGCTCTACAAATGAGGACGCGAGGAATTGCCTGGTTCAGACTCTGCACTCAGAAAAGAAGTGCAGGAGTAGGGTCAGTACATAACACAATACTAGTAGGCGTCATCATCTGATCTTAAATAATAACATGTATACTAAGTAATAACAATATATTACTAGTCTATAACATTCTAGGAAAGTACAACACAATTTCAGACACACTAGTTCTACATAGGGAACAACCGACTTGCTCACTAGATTGGGCCATTTTTGCTACAGCAATCGCTTGACCGTTGTAGCAGTCTCATTACAGCAGAAATAGTTCCGCTGCAGTAGTACTTCTTAGGTAGTAGCTCGATATAGATGCACTCTCTCAATTTATCCATTCAATAGTTCGTCAATTCAGCAATTTAGCAGTGCACATACTCCATAAATCAACTAAACATGTATAATTAAAACAATAATCATATCATCTATTAATACTTACAAGTCCATAGTTAATCACGGCAACAACTACTCAACATTTACACATGGTGAAAAAATCACACTCAAAACTAAAGACATGTTCTTTGTTATAAACTCAAATCATATCAACGGTACTTTACAAATCCTCTTAGAATGTTCCTCATTCAACCTCATGAATATAAATGGAATTACAAAACAAAACACAAAATGGAAAAACCAAGGGTAACATAATGGGTACACGCCTCCGTCATCTCCCCCAAACACTCAACTACACAATCTTATTTCTGCCAATCCAGTCATGACCTGTAGGGGACTCTATAAATACATGTACTTTGCTGGTGTGGCACCCGCTCCCACTCATATGCTCATTCGGATGCTCCCCTCAGACACGAGCCACTCGATAATAATATTCGCTCGCCCGGATGCTCCCCTCATGATCGAGCCTCTCAATTGAGGATATAATCACTATACTATTCATTCTTAATTTTTGTAAAACAACAAGTATGTAAGTCATACACATTCACATATACACTAATTCCTGATTCTCCGTTCACATGATCAACTCATGACAAACAGTTCACTTCACAATTTCACATACACTTAACACCATGTTAATCATTATTTTCTATCAACATGGTAAACATACTAATTCTCTGGCAAACTCACAACAAGAGATATCCGAAGACCAATCACATAAAACTATCATCTAAGCATACAAGTCATTAAACAGGGTCTAACCCTCCAACCATAACCTACCTCGATTAATCGAAGTTACCAACTTCGCTACTCTGCAGGAGCTTTTCCCTTCCTCAATGCTTCGAACCGTTCGAAATCTAGGCATATAGAGTAATTAGTTAATCACTCCTCAAGGTAGGACCTAATTAGATCAAACCCCTTTCTTTTTAGGATAATTTAACAGGAAACCCTTCCCTTCCACCTAGTTCGAGGTCCCTACCTTGTCTAACCCGTCAATATTGGCAAGAGGAACCTCAAGAAGTAATCGTTACCCAAAATTCAACAATCAAAACCTCCCATACTCTCCCATAATTCAGTCCTAATTCATCAACCTAGGGTTCTCTAGTTCAGATTTTCACCATTAATGGGTCTCCCTTAAGCTTCTACTATAAACAATACCCATTAAAGGGGCTAGGGGACAAGAAAATCACCTTTCCACCATCTCTTTCTTCTCTGGGGAAGAAATTACTCTCATACTTTGCTCTCTCACATTTTGGAAATAATAGGACTTAATCGCAGAAATTCCATAAATCCTCTTTCTGATTCTCGTCTTTCACTACGGCGATAACTTTTATGCTGCAGTGGACCCACTGCGGCGGTCAGGGCACTGCTGCGGCAGTTCCGGCGATTATTCTCTATCTAGCTACAATGGGACTCCAACCATCACCACGGTCTCACTGCCGCAGAAATCCCACCGCTGCAGTGATCCCCCGAGCTAGTAGCTACCCAGAATTCATCAGTTTCACACTTAGAAAAAATTCATAGCCCTTTCTATTTCTTCCCTAGCTAGTTCTAGTATTCTAGTCCCTTATCCATGCCGTAACGATGTTCAGGTCATTACGGAATGAGGGAAAGAAAGAGTTAGAGTTCATATCTTGGGAAGGAGAAACTACTTAGCCCTTAGAAAATTGTCCTTCTACTCTCAAAGTTCGTCCCTTATAATAATGGGGTGAAAAACCCCCGAAGTTCGGATTTAAACTGACTTTCTGTCTTGCATCGTCCACTGCAGTTGTTCTGCTTTGGCTACAGATCATTTGCCATGGTGGTCCTGCCACTTGGGATTTTGAATCAGCCCATCGAGTCAATTAATAAAAAAATATCTTATTTCGAAAAAAAATAAGCTAGACCTACAATATTTTGAATCCTTACGCCAATGTTATCAAGGCTCTATAACAATTGAGTGGGTTGTTACATTTACTTTTTGTGTTAGTTTCAAAAGGATTCTTCATATTTTTATATTTTTTCTAATTGAAATAACATCTCGGTACCTAAATTCTTATAGAAATTGAATTGAGTACAAGAGTACTACAATATTTATATGATTCTATTACAGAAAATCAAAACTTTTACTAAAAGCTGACTAATACATTTCACTTTATTCAAACTTAATTATAATTATTTATTGTCATCTTCATCAGAATGTAAAAAAACTCAAAGTCATAGTATCACGGTTGTTTCTTTCTTTTAGTATTTTTTTTTGTTATTTTTTAAAGGGAAATGGTTCAAAACATACTTCAACTATGCCCGAATTTGCTGTTACACATTCTAACTTTGTGGGGGTCGTAACTATTTTAAAATAGAATATATGAACTCTTGAAAAGTAGCACCCAAATTTGTACTAAATTGTGAAAGACACGCGCTGACACTTCATTATTTTTTAAAATTATTTATTTATGTTTATTCATTTCCTTTATTTCCTTCTTTTTATGTTATTCATTTTAATTTTTTTACTTTCTTTTTATCTTTTCTTTACTTTTTTTTTCACTTTCTTATTATCTTTTTCTTTACTTTGCTACTACTTGATTTAATATGAGGCTTCTTCCTCTTATCTCTCTTTTTTCTTCTATTTTCATTTTTTTGGTAACTTGAAAGAGAACTATGATGTTTAGGCATATGAAGACCAAAAGAGGAAGGTTAAGGGTAGTGTACATATGAACATGATAGTTGGAGTTCCTATGTGAGGTCGTCGGAAAATTTCCTGCCGGTCACCGCTGCCACCGCCGGCTGCAGTGAATCTTCAAGTACTTTCAAAATATAAAGACACAAATTTAAACCCAATTCGAGCTTTGCTTTCTCCATTTGATTTTATTTCTTTTTCTTCCTAATTCTCTTCAAAAACCCATAATAAGAACAACAATTTAGTAGTTATGGCTCCACATTACACATATTAGGTAAAAATTATTTAGAAAGAATTGAACTTTAATTTAATGGGTATTGATAAGAAAATAAAATTCTTTGTAAACAACAAATCTGGTGCTTTGGGTTTGAATTTTTTTCTTTCGATCTCGATTGTAGAAAAGAAAGAGCATTACTTATGGAGGAGATATTGGAGAAAGGATGAATTTTGTGGTAGTGAATGGAGTTGGGCTGGTTGCTCTAGGTAATGAGAGAGAAAGGGAGAAAGATTAAAAAAAAAAGGAG
>JACEIK010013617.1:0-25059 GCA_018107945.1 Datura stramonium
GTATGGTTTGAGCCAAGGCTCCTCATGTTATAATTTCAGATTATGCATGTATGTTATGATTCAGCTTCATCATTACTCAATGGTCAGCTTCGTTGAAAAAGGATGGAGAGCATATGCATGCTTTTGGGAGTATTGTATAGCACCGAGTAGGCTAAGGGTCAGTCGACCCTATGCCTCTGAACTACGCACGCCAACGTAGGTATGATAAGATTATTTGGGACCTCCTTGTGAGCTTTCTCCTACCCCTAAAGGGCCTTAAGCTTGATATCGATATCATGGTATCGCCCTTAGCCCTAGAAAGGCTTTGGACGGCTTTGCCCACTTGAGTGTAATAGTCAGGACCACGTAAGCTATATGATGGTAATGTCAGTTATATGAAGAGTCTCCCATTGTTCCTTATGATTTCAGTTATGTATTTACATCAGTCACGACTTTATGTTTTCAGTAGGTTTGATCCAATGTTCAGTTTACTTATGATTATCAGTTTTCCACTTTTGGTCATTCTATTCAGTTATGATGTTTAGTTATGTTCATATCATGATTTCAGAAACTAGCATGCAAGCCCTACTCTCATATTCTTATCTTGATTATATTTTATATTATGCATGGTCAATGATTTTACTTACTTAGCGGTTTTACTTACCTTGCATACTCGGTATATTCCACGTACTGACCGCATACTCTATGCTGTATCATTTCATGATATAGGCTCTAATATCCAGACTACATCCCGCCGCTAGTCAGAATTTAGGGGTTAGCTATTCTCAGTATCAGTTGGTGAGTCCTCATCTTGCAAGGGCCCTTGTTATCAATTTTATGTTTTATTTTCAGTTTTCAGACTGTAGAGAGTTAGTTGGTGTCTTGTCCCATCAACTCATTAGTATTAGAGGCTTTTTCGGACATAGTTGTATTTCAGCTTTAGACTTGTGCATGTAATCAGATGTTATGTCTTGTTTAGACTTCCGCTATGTTATTTATGATGATCTTCTACTTATATATTATTGAGTTAGATGTATGTTCATGCCATGGGTCTACTTGGAGCCTCTCGGGGTTTTTTGTCCCGTATCTCAATCCGGCCCTATGTTCGGGTCGTGACAAACATGGTATTAGATCATTAGGTTTTGAAGCATCCTAGGGTGTCCCAAAGTTGCGTTAAGTAGAGTCTTTTTCATGGGTGTGAAGCGAGGCACACCTATAACGAAGAGACTATGAGACATTTGGGAAATGTTCCCTTCTTTCATGATCTATGTCATGCAGTGAAATGTCTCTCTATCCTTCTAACTCGTGCTATACGCATTTTCTGAATCATGCCTCCCCATAGAGTTAATGGAAGGATAAATAGAAACAGAAATGTCCACGAGGATAGCAATGGAGACAGGCAACAGTAGTCCCCACCAACCCATGAGGAGCATATACCCAAGCCAATTGCCCACGCGGAGTTCAGTGCAACCATTCAGATTTTAGCCTAGGTCTTGACCACTCAGGTCAATCAGCAGGCGGTAGCGCATGTCCCTCAGAATAGGAATGCGACGATGGCGAGAGTTAGAGACTTTATGAGATGATCCCTCCCAATTTCCTTGGGTCGAAGGTGGATGAGGATCCATATGAGTTCATTGAGGAGATTTTGAAGATAACCAAATTATGGGGGTGACGGGGGAGGAGTGCACCAATTTTGCCTCGAATCAGTTAAAGGGGGTTGCGCACATTCAGTTCAAGCAATGGAAGGATAGGAGGGAAGTTGGAGTAGGCCCTATCAGTTGGGATGAGTTCCATCCACTTTTCTAGACCAGTTCTTCCCTTAGGAGATGAGGGAGATCAAAGCACCCTAGTTTGTGAATCTAACACAAGGAAAGATGACAGTTCAGGAATATACCTTTGAGTTCACTCATCTGTCCAAGTGTGCACCTGAGATGGTGGCGGATCAGAGAGCCCGTGTGAGCATGTTTGTACACGGGATAGTAGACTATTTGGTCAGGGATTGCCGGACTGTGATTCTTCTTCAGGATATTGACTTTGCTCAGATAGTCATATACGCTCAGAAAATGGAGGTAGTGTAGGTGAGTGAGCGGGAGAGAGAGGCCAAGAGGGCCAGGACTGATCGAATCGGTTCTCCTAGCAGAGACCTAGTGGGCATCGTCAGCAGTCCCACTAGAGATCTTTAACCCCACCGCCTTCGGCTATGAGTGTTCCATCCAGGTCCAAGCACGATTAGAGGGGACAACCATCAGGCTCGAGAGGTCAGAGTAGAAGACCCGCAGGGACTAGCCCTCCAGAGTGCAGCAGATATGGCCAGAGACACATAGGCCAGTGTTTGACAGGTACAGGTGTTTGCTTCAGGTGCGGGAAGCCTAGACACATGCTTAGAGAATGTCTAGCAGCCAGACAGGGTAATGATAGGGGCCGAGGCCTAGCTTCTAGCTCATCAGCTCCACCAGCACACCCAGCTCAGCAGGGGGCATCTACTAGTATAGGTTGCGGACAACACCAAAATAGATTCTATGCCCTAGAATCCCAAAAAAAGCAAGAGGTCTCCCTTGATGTAGTCACTAGTATGTCGTGAGTATTCCATCATGATGTATATGCATTGTTAGATTCAGGGGCTACTTTTCTTTTGTGACACCCTATGTTTCTAGTAGTTTCGGAGTCAGTCTTTAAATCTTATCAAAACCCTTCTCAATCTCTACTCTAGTTGATGATTCAATTATAGCTAGATGAGTGTATAGAAATTGCCCAGTCACAATCCTTCAAAAAGTCACCTCAGCAGATTTAGTAGAGTTAGCCATGAACTATTTTGATGTTATCCTCGCATGGATTGGATATTTGCATGCTATGCCTCAGTCAATTGTATAACCCGTGTAGTAGAGTTCAAATTTCGGGGTGAGCCAATCCTAGAGTGGAAGGGTAGTTCCTCTGTGCCTATAGGTCATTTCATTTCATACCTTAAGGCCAGAAAGATGATTTCTAAGGATTTCGTGTAACATCTAGTTAGGGTTAAGGATGCTACATCCAAGACCTCGACTATCCAATCAGTTCTAGTAGTATGTGAGTATCCAGAAGTCTTCCCAGATGATTTATCGGGAATCCCTCTCAAGAGGGAGATTGATTTTGGTATTGGCCTCCTTCGTGATATGCAGCCTATATCTATTCCTCCTTACAGAATTGCTCCAACTAAGCTAAAGGAGTTGAAGGAGCAGTTTAAAGACCTTCTAGACAAAGGATTCATCAGACCTAGCAAATCCCCATGGAGTGCATCAGTTCTCTTTGTCCTCAAGAAAGATGGTTCCCTTCAGATGTGTATTGACTATCGACAATTGAACAAAGTTACCATCAAGAACATGTATCCTCTCCCTAGGATTGATGATTTGTTTTACCAGCTTCAGGGTGCTAGGTGTTTTTAAAAGATAGACCTCAGATCCAAATATCATCAGCTCAGGATTCGGGAGAGCGATATTTCGAAGACATCCTTTAGAACTCGATATGGTCATTACGAGTTTGTAGTTATGTCTTTTGGAATAATGAATGCTCCTATAGCTTTTATGGATTTTATGAACACGGTGTTGAAGCCATACTTTGATATGTTCTTGATTGTGTTCATATATGATATCCTTAGATACTCTCGGAGTGAGGAGGAGCATGGCGCTCATTTGAGGGTGGTGCTATAGACCTTGGAGGATCATCACCTATATGCTAAATGAAGTAAATGCGAGTTTTGATTTAACTCGGTGGCATTTTAAGGTCATGTAGTGTCAAGTAAGGGTGTACAGGTGGATTCTCAAAAGATAAAAGAGGTAAAGAATTGGCCTAGATCAGTGAATCCTTCGGATATCAGGACTTTCTTGGGTTTAGCTGGTTATTATCAGATATTGGTTGAGGGTTTTTCATCTATTGTAGCCCCATTTACTAAATTGACCTAGAAGAAGGTGAAATTTCAATGGTCAGAGGCTTGTGAGAAGAGCTTCCAAGAGTTGAAGACTTGACTCACCTCAGCACCGGTGTTAACCCTACCTAAGGGTACCATTTGATTTGTGGTATATTTTGATGCCTCTAGGATAAGCCTTGGTTGTGTATTGATGCATCATGGTAAGGTTATAACATGTGCTTCCTGGCAACTGAAGCTTCATGAAAGGAATTACCCGACTCATGATCTTGAATTGGCGGCGGTAGTATTTTCCTTGAAGATTTGGATACACTATTTGTACGGGGTTCATGTAGATGTGTTTACGGATCACAAGAGCCTATAGTACGTGTTTACCCAAAAGGATTTGAATCTCCATCACAGAAGGTGGTTGGAGCTACTCAAACATTATGATATAAGTGACCTTTACCATTTGGGCAAGGCTAACGTGGTAGCAGATGCTCTTAGTAGGAATTCTATGGAGAGTGTGTCTCATGTAGATGAGGGAAGAAAGGAGCTGGTGAAGGATATGTATCGACTTGCACGGTTGGGAGTTTGTTTGGTTGACTTGACCGATTGTGATTTTATTGTTCAGAATGTATCAGAATCATCCTTGGTGACTGATGTAAAAGCTAGACAAGACAAGGATCCTATTTTGTTAAAGCTAAAGGAAGCTATTTAGAATCAGAAGGTAGAAGTCTTCTTCAAAGGGGAAGATGGTGTGCTTCGATATCAGGGTCATTTATGTGTCCGTATGTTGATGAATTGCTAGATCAAATGTTGCATGAGGCTCATAGTTCTAAATATTCCATACATACAGGTGCCACCAAGATGTATTGTGACCTACTCGAAGTCTATTGGTGGAATGGTGTGAAGAAGGACATAGCAGAATTCATGGCTATGTGTCCGAATTTTCAATAGGTGAAAGTGGAGAATCATAGTCCAGGAGGTGTACTTTAAGACATAAGTATTCCACATGGAAGTGGGAGAAAATAAATATGGACTTCACCATAGGGTTGCCTCGCACTCGTCGATAGTATGACTCCATTTGGGTGGTTGTGGACAGGTTGACCAAAGTAGCTCATTTCCTACCAATCAAAACTATCGATTCAGTGGAGGATTATGCTAAGTTGTACATTCGGGAGTTAGTTCGGTTGCATGGAGTTCCATTGTCCATCATATCAGATAGAGGTAGTAAGTTTACCTCCCAGTTTTGGAGATTGTTTCAAAAGGGACTCGGTACTCAGGTTAAGCTTAGGTAGTTAGTTCGATTGCATGGAGTTCCATTGTCCATCATATCAGATAGAGGTACTTAGTTTAGCTCCCAATTTCGGAGATTGTTTCAAAAGGGACTTGGTACTTAGGTCAAGCTCAGTTCGGTTGCATGGAGTTCCATTGTCCATTATATCAAATAGAGGTACTCAATTTACCTCCCAATTTTGGAGATTGTTTCAAAAGGGACTTGTTACTCAGGTCAAGCTTAACGCAACGTTTCATCCGCAAACAGATGGTTAGGCGGAGTGGACTATTCAGATTCTCGAGGATATATTGAGAGCATATATGATTGCCTTCAAGGGTAGTTGGAATTATCATTCGCCTCTAATTGAGTTTGTGTATAACAACAACTACCATTCCAACATTTACATGGCTCCGTTTGATGCTCTCTATGAGCGGAGATGTAGATTGCCTATTGGATGGTTTGAAGTCAGTGAAGCTATAATGATAGTCCTGATTCAGTCCATGAGGCTATAGAGAAAGTTCATCTTATAAGGAACAGGTTGAAAGCAGCTTAGAGTCGCCAAAAGTCCTATGCGGATGTGAGGAGGAGAGAACTTGAGTTTGAAGTCAATGATTGGGTTCTGAAGGTATTTCCCATGAAGGGAGTGATGAGATTTGGAAAAAAGGAAAACTCAATCCTCGTTATGTTGTCCCGTACCAGATTGTGAAATGGGTTGGCATGGTAGCATACGAGTTGGAGTTTCCGTCAAAATTAGCTTCAGTCCATCCAGTTTTCCAAGTATCGTTCTTAGAGAAATGTTTGGGTGATCCAGCTCTGGTTGTTCCGGTGGAGAGCATAGGTGTGAAGGACAACCTTAGTTATGAGGAGGTTCTAGTGGAAATACTGGATTGTCAGGTTCGAAAGCTAAGAAATAAAGAAATAGCTTTAGTCAAAGTTTTATGGAGAAATCAGGAGGTTGAGGGAGCTACGAGGGAAGCCGAAGTAGGTATGATGGATTGATATCCACATCTATTCCTTTCCGGCTCAGTTTCAGCATGAGGTATAAGTTTCCTTCTTAATACTCTATTCAATTTCATGTTCAACTCATGTACCTCAGTTTCTTTCATGTAAATGGGTGTATGTGTGGTTCGGGAATTCAGTCAGTCATGTAGTTCAAATTAGAGTCTGTCAGTCCATCAGTTTTCAGCATGTATTTTCAGTATTTGAGTATGATGATTGCATTTCTGTGCTTTTGTGTATGATTTTCAACATTCAAGGATGAATGTTCCCAAGGGGGAGATATTATTACACCCCGGAAGCCCTAAGATCTGACCCGAGAGTTGAAATGGAGAAAACTAAATTTTCTGCATCAGGTCATAGGATGAGACGTCCCATGACCCGTGGGGTAGGCCACGAGTCGTGGAGTGACTTGTGGGGTGAAGATTGTCTGTGGTTTGAAATCTTGACTTTGGGGTGACCAAAAACATGACCACAAGTTGTGGTCAGCACCATGACTTATTAAGTCAGTTGTGGTCAAGGATGATATGAAGGAAGACGAGAATGGGCAGTGTACCTAACGACTGGTCACCACAAGTCGTTGGGTACACCACGATTCATAGTGTTCCTCATGGTTACCCTCAGGAGATTTTTGGAAGTGTAGGCAATGACAGGTGACCACGAGTCATGGTCACTAGTAACGACCCGTCCAGTCCCTCATTGGGACTAGCAGTCTATTTTTCCTGCGAGTTTATTAAGGTATTTTCCATAATTCGTATGTTCCTAAGGCCTAAAATACGTCATTTTAAAGTCAAATTGGAGTGTTTGAAGAGGGGTTAAGTCATTCTAAGCCTATCCTAATTCATTCATGCAAGACTAGAAGTTTTAGAGGTGATCAAAACTAGTTCTTCAAAGTTATTCCTCAATTCTCTTTGGGCTATCAAGGATGTTTGAAAATTAGACCCCTTCAGGTATATAAGTCTATGAATGGGTGAAATTGTCCACACCCATGCCTAATTCCTTCTCAATTTATGATGTTCTAATTGATGATTCCATGGGGTTTCTACCCAATGCATGAATTCCTAAGTTTCAATCATGGTTATGATCTAAGCATGTTTTGAATGAGAAATTATGATTAATGGGAAAATTTGACACTGTTTTAAATTATAAATTATGTTTCAAGTTTTCGAAACTATGATGCCCATCAATGAACGTTCATTAAAGTTGAGATCCATGAGATAAATGTTCAAGTATGATGTGATGTTTATGAAGAAAGTGTGATTTTGAATTACCCAAGTTTATGTTCATGTTTTCAAAGTGAATCAAGTTGATTTCAAGTATGTTTAAGTATTGGACAAGCCCATATGATCAAGTATGTTTTATAATTTCATGAATTAGGTTACCACATGGTTTTGGAGTAAAGACTCCTATTATTTTTTAGCTTGTGGTATGGTTTGAGCCAAGGCTCCTCATGTTATAATTTCAGATTATGCATGTATGTTATGATTCAGCTTCATCATTACTCAATGGTCAGCTTCGTTGAAAAATGATGGAGAGCATATGCATGCTTTTGGAGTATTGTATAGCACCGACTAGGCTAAGGGTCATCAACCCTATGACTCAGAACTACGCGCCAACGTAGGTGTAATCAGATTATTTAAGACCTCCTTTGGAGCTTTCCCCTTCCCTTAAGGGGCCTTGAGCTTGATATCGATATCATGGTAGCGCCCTTAGCTTTGGCAAGGATTTAAACGGCTCTACCCACTTGAGTGTGATAGTTGGGACCACGTAAGCTCTATCATGGTTATGTTGGTTATATGAAGAGTCTCTCACTGTTCCTCATGATTTCAGTATGCATGTACATTAGTCATGACTTAATGTTTTCAATAGGTTTGACTAAATGTTCAGTTTTTACCTTTTGGTCATTCGATTCAGTTATGATATTCAGTTATGTTCAAATCATGATTTCAGAAATTAGCATCCAAGCCCTACTCGAAGATTCTTATCTTGATTATGTTTATATTATGCATGTTCAATGGTTTTACTTACTTAGCAGTTTTACTTATCTTGTATACTCGGTACATTCCACATACTGACCGCATACTCTATGTTGTATCATTTTATGATACAAGTTCCGATATCCAGACTCCATCCTGTCGCTAGTCAGACTTCTGGAGTTAGCTATTCTCAGTATCAGTTGGTGAGTCCTCATATTGTGAGGGCCCTTCTTATAATTTTTTTGTTGTATTTTTAGTTTTTAGACTGTAGAGAGTTAGTTGGGGTCTTTTCCCATCAACTAATAAGTATTAGCGGCTTTTTCGGACATAGTTGTATTTCAGCTTTAGACTTGTGCATGTAATCAGATGTTATATCTTGTTTAGGCTTCCGCTATGTTATTTATGATTATCTTTCGCTTATCTATGATTGAGTTAGATTTATGTTCATCCCATGGGTCGACTTGGAGCCTCTCAAGTTTTTTTTTGTATGTGTCGATCCTGACTTATGTTCGAGTTGTGACAGTAGTAGCTTATGATTATACATGTTGTGGTTGGTCGCTACGAGATGAATTGAGGTTGTTACATAGGATCCCTTGTTGGGAAAGATATATTAAGTTTTGACTGTCGCTAGAATCGACAAAAAGATTCCCTGTTCAGTTATTTACCGTCTAGATAGACTAGTAATGTTTTGCTGCCATACTGAGGCCAAATAGGCTTTTGGTTAGCTGTTAGCGTACTTTGTTAAGTTAGGTAGCATAAGGTGTAGCTTGACAGTATAACTTTCTATAAGATGCCTATATATATAGTAAAGCTCGCCTATAGGCCATTGGAATACCTTGACATCTAAAGGACTAGAATTTTGATAGAGTGGCCTTATCTTCGAGTTAGTGGAACCAAGGTTGCCTATTTAACTGGGTGGTAGCTTTCTAGGTTAACTACCTACTGTCAGTGACTATATAGCTTCTTTCGACTTATAGTTGGTCATATTGATCGCTCAGGAAACCAACGTAGGTATTACAAGTTTGGTAGACTACGTTATACCCTAAGTAGGGACTTTATCAGCTGTTATACGTGGGGTTAACGCCTCGGGCTATTCATACGGATGCCCACATGCATGTCGCCTAGAAGGGTTAAGTTTAAGAACGCCTGCCTACGGGGCTACGAGTTGTTTACATGAGCTATATGCTACCCAGATAGACCAGATTGATGCCTATCAAGCTAGAACCTTAGTATTACATTATCACCTATGAGTTAATAATTGTTGTGGCTTCCTATAAGGCTGTTGTGGCTGCCTGAAAAGATATTGTGGCTGACTGCTTAGTATCATTATCACTTTTCTTTCTTTTCTTCCCTTGTTATTCATGTATTGGTGGACCTTCAATATCAAGTCTCACTATGCCTAATACTATTTTGGATCAACAATTTTGCAGGTCTCACAAAAGCAAAGAATAAGCTACTTTTGTGGGCTAAGAAAAGAATAAGGCTTAAGGCTCAAGGGGGTTAACTAGGGAATATGCTTAGGAAGGTAAAACATACCTGGAAAGGCATGGATTTTTCAAAGAGATGCCTTAATCATCTCTTAACTCTCTAACAACTAGCAATCCAACATACACTAAGTAAAGTTCTAGATGCTACAATATATATAAAATAAAACAATTAATCTTACCTCACATGTCAATAAGACTCTAGTTGGTTTCCTATAGCTACACATTCATACAATCAAATTGAATGACATTCTTCATTATAAAGCCCTAGAAGTATATTGAGTCAAACTAAAGAACTTTGTGTGTCTCTTATGGATTTCCCACTTAAGATGACCACATAATTGCCTCTAGCTTAGCATCTAAGATTTATGTCAAAGAGCACAAAAGTGACTTATGTATGACTCTAACAAAAATTAAAAAAAAAGTGACTAAATTCCCTTAAGACGATCGTCATCCATCTATCATAGGGAATGATCACTACTCTACATCTACAACGACTCCTAAAACTGAAAAATTACCTAGTTCAAAGGTCTCCCATTTAGAAAAGAACTGAGGCCATAAGAAAAAATGAAGGGTGGGTGAGACATACCATTTTTAATGATTTTCAACAAAATCTTGATGGCGTACTCACCTTTAAATTTGAAAATGTTTACTATAAAATTAAACTAACAAACTCTAACAATCTCAACTCCTAGAGAAAAACAGATTATCTAACATCAGAAGATATCTAAGTCATCAGTCATCATAAATACTAACTATTACAAAATAAGACCTAACAAATCATAGAGCTATTACCATAGGGAATGACACTATGCTATGCCTACTACAAATACAACAATCAAATAACAAAAATGAATCTTTCCTCCACCCCACACTTAAATAGTAGGAAAAGTAACTTCCTGGGCTGTTATGCATCATCATCAGGATTGTACTCCTGATCATCGTTATCCTCATCATCATCCTCGCCATCAATCTGTATTGATCCTATACACCATCATCCTCATCATCATCATTGTCCAAATCATCAACTCCATCAATGAGCATCGTGGCCTCATCATCATCTAGCGACTACTCAAAGGCAGGTCCCACTCTACACATCTGCATGGAACTCTTCATGAGTGGGTATCATTCTCTAGGGCCTCCATCTCATCATCTATGGTACGTCGGCTTCCGATCCTCAACTTAACTCAAGAATGCTGAATATACGGCCTCTCCAACTATCATCTCGTGTATGACGATCAACTATAGTGAGAGATGGAGCTGTGGAAGTAATGGGCTCCTTAACCTTTATAACATCTATTATCTTGCCTGCTAGGGGCCCTGCTCTAGGTAAGTGAAGGTCTGCCTCTTCCTCTTCAATTCCTGCCTCTCTCAAAAACTAGGTTAGGAGGCTACCATAATTATACTTCCATCAACAATTACCCCTCGATCTTCTCATATTGTCCCGGAGTACTGCTCTAAAGTTGATTGGTATTCCTTTCCTCAGCATATATACCAATACAAATCACTCTCTACTGATTTTTGTTATGTGAGTCCCAGGGAGTAACACAAAACAAACAAACTTCACTGAGGCTTTCACCTCCTTATTTAGGTAGGAGAACACAAATATAGAGTGAGTGCGGCTATGGTCCGTTGCCCAACGGGCTGAAGAATGCTCACCACAAAGAGTATGGTGAATTTCTTGGTATTGGGGCCTCTCTAGCAGAATAAAGTACTCAGACGAGTTTATAGTATGTCACACCCCACCTTGGTAGGCATGACTAGCACCTAATGCCACACTAGGATCTAGGCTAACCTGGCTGGGCATATGCACCTCTGGTGCCTACCAAAAACTCAAAACCAAGAAAGCCAACTGCTATATCTCGGCTGTAAACACAGCCTCAGGCCGACAAGGCCATCCAACACCTTTAAAAAAAACAAACTAACCCAGCAACACAATAGTAAAGGGATCCTATGTGGGATAACAAGACACCATGTTATCTAGTTATAACGGAATGAAAACAAGTAGTTATATTCGTACTATAGCTGACAAGGCTGCTAACTAATTAGCTAAACTAGGCCCCACACGGACAACACACAATATAAGACATATATTGGCCCCAAACTGCCAATAACAACCTACTAACTGAAGATTGTAGTTTGCTAGCCTCTAGGAGTGAAAATATTGGTCAGGACAGGGGCCCGGCTTACCCAGATGCTATACAACAAAAAGATAGATAAGCCTCTACGACCTGGAAACTCCGAATGAAAGGAGCTGGCTAATCTGCTGACTTTGAATAGTTTGTAGGAGACCCCGCAATTTGTCTGTATAAACCTGCAGGAAAAGTATGCGTCGCCTAATAGTTGTACAATATGTACCGAATATGTATGGCGGTAAATAAGACTGAATAGAAGCTGATAAAGAACTGAAAGTGAATAGAAAGAAAGGGCAGAAGATAACCTATAAGCTTTCTTATCCATAGCCTGCATCTAGTAAAACACTACACCTATATGAGCTGAAACTATATGACTATACATTCATATGCTACAGTTAACAAGCAAGTATAAAACAAGAACCTAACCTCGCCTCCTTAAGTATTGAAGGTGAAAGCAACATATAAACAACCTACTGGGGGCCCCACAAGCCCTGGAAAGTACAATTCAATCTATATACCCCTATCTAGGATCTTATGATTCTACTATTTATATAGCCAACCTACCTAGATTTTGGGTCTGCATCTGAGCCCGCAGGACTCCTGTAACTGTGTTTGAGCCCGTTGGGCTCCTGTAACTACACCCTGGGCACATAAGGTTCCACGGAGGGTCAGTGATGCCGATACGACATAAAAGTATAAGCCAATTCATGGATGGACTGTAATATGGACCTTGGGCCTAATATAGTCCCTTGGGACTTCACATAGCACCTTGGAGCAACATCATATATATCCTATGAGAAACATCATATAGCCCCATAGGCAATGACACAGTTAGCAACCCTGAAGATGGTCAACGAAAGGCTATCCTAGGTAGGGTCAATCCCAACTGATATACTATGATTAAGTCTCACTCTATCCACTCAAAAACGTGTCCGGTTCTTAAGACCTAATGCGACCGCCACTCGCCCCTAGAATAGTCCACATAGCTGCCAACAAGCACACCCCGTGTGCCTAGATTTGATTAGAGGATCCTGGCAGTGATCACAACCTCTAATGGTCTAGACCGTATAGGGAGAGATCTGGAGTGGCCTAAATGATACTCTGAATGTCATGCTAGGAAAATAATAGCTCATAAGCGAACTGTAAGGTCGCAGACGACCAACTACTTAGTTCCTTTGCTTAGAACAATAGTAGGGCTACTACTGATCGAACATGCTCCTGAGCAGTCAGCCCCTAATCTTTATAGACAACTTACTCTAATTCTTAGCCTTAAGGTAATACTATACTAACATGGTTCAAGTCCTTTACACCTTAACATGGTCTGTTAAAATTTCATATGTCTTCTCTGGCCAATTCCTAACCTCGTAGGTAAGTTTATCTAGACTTAGCAACTCATGGCAACCTGTACCTGAGTACCTTATAGGCTGGGGCGTTGGCCCCACATTCAACTACTGATAAGGTTCCCTCCTTAGGGTACCCAACGGTCTATATGACTTTCACAACTAGGATGACTTCCTGGGCGACCTATATGACAAGCACTAAGTCGACTGAAACTAATAGTCACTAGCACTAGCGAACTAGAAAGAAGGTTGTCACTTAGTTCACTAGGCAACCCTAGCATCACTGACTCTAAGGTATGACCATCTAATCCAAATTTTTTCTAGCCCTGGAGGTGTTAAGGCATGCTCACAGCCTCTGGGTGAGCTTTACTGACAATTTAGCCATCAAATAGGAAGTTATATCGCCCGATTGTGCTCGATGCTATCCAACATACCAAATTAGACCCAATAGTTAACCATAAACTTCTAAGGCCTTGGTATGATAGAAAAACATCAGAATTCTACCAATAAAATGAACAGAAGAACAGAGGAGTTTCTATGACACTCCTAGCACGAGTCACACTTAACATACTATTTCCTGACAAGGGATACTACAATATACTCCCAATACATTTTATAGAAGCTAACCACAACATATATAATCATAATCTACCGATAGCAACTAATCACAACATACATTATCGTTATCTACTAGCAGCAGCTAATTACAACATATAAGCTCATTATCTACTGGCAGTAGCTAATCACAATAAATACGGGATCATTATCTACTTTTGAAGGCATAGGATGTATCACTATACGATGAGAATAACATATCGAAGAGATAAGCCTGAATATATATCGAATGCTAACTTTGGTTCACCCCAAACAGTTTTCAACCTAAAGCCAGTAATTCCACTCAACTGCAGCCTCCACGCAGAGAAAATAAGTTTATTTCAATAGTGGGAATCAACGAATAGTAATATCTTTCAATAGGGTAAACTATAACTTTAATTCATTTAATTCGGCCAAAAACTCACAATTTATCGAGAGTTGAAAAGGTAGAGATGCTTACCTATCACCTGTAAAGACTTAGGACTCAATTTGAAGTAATTCCAACAATCTTTACTCGGTGGGGTTCTGGTACTCCCAGCGAATTTTCAAGTATAACTCCACAGAGGTGTTCCTCCTAGGCCTAGAACTCGTTATCTAAGATAAATTTGCATTTGTATGGAGTTTAGCGGCATAATTTTTCTAGAAACTAATGAAAAATTGAGAGAGAATATCGGAGGGCCGAAGTCTGCTCTTGGAAAATGTTTGCTTTGATTTAAACTTAACCTTGCACCCTATATAGAGTTGAG
Organism: Datura stramonium; assembly: GCA_018107945.1. NCBI lineage: Eukaryota > Viridiplantae > Streptophyta > Magnoliopsida > Solanales > Solanaceae > Datura > Datura stramonium. The sequence continues at coordinate 14,407 of JACEIK010013617.1, forward strand.
GCAGTGGCCTAGGGGGCGCGATATGCCACCCACAACACCAAGAGTCGAGCATGACATGCCGCTAAAGGCGTCAGGCTGGCTGGCGCGACTCGGTGCCTAATGCGCCTGGCCTTCGGCACCGGCCTCCCGCTCGCTCGATGTCGTGCTCGTATACTCGTCCCCTAGGCCTTTTCACACATGCGTCGTACTCTAAAAGTCTCAACATATGCACGCACGTGTCGGTTAAACACTAGAACTTACGGGTTGTAACATCATCCCCCCTTAGGAACATTCGTCCTCGAATGTCCTCTTAGGCTTAAAAGACTCAACTCCTTTAACTATTGCCAAAAAATTTTTAGCAGAGTCTACTTTGTAATATGGACTATCCGAAAACCTAAAACACAGAAAGTCCAACATAGGCATCTCACAGGATGCTACAAGCGACGATTCAATATAGCTTCATATCATAAAGGCGAATAACTAAACAATACGTATATGATACGTAACAACACCATAATTGAACAACAATATCACCTCAACTACTCAATACGGGTAAGGTATACAAGGATATCTAGACCTCATTTCATCCTCAGCTTCCCATGTCATCTCTTCTAACTTTTTGATCCTCCATATGATTCTACTAGGCTAGCTTTGGTTCTCAAGATATCCCCTATAGATCTGCCAATCTAGTATAACTATTAGAGTCTCCTTATGGGATAGTTCTTTTGTGACATGAGCATCCTTGACTGGGATAACCCCAGAAAGGTCTCCTATGCACTTGCATAACATTGATGAACAGGTCCAAGCCCCGAAGGAAACTTTACCTCATAGGCCACATGGCCGATCTCTCGGAGGATCCAGTATAGCTTAGTGAATCTAGGGATGGACTTTCCCTTCTTGTCAGCTCTCATAACGCCCTTCATAGGTGAGATTTTGAGGAATACCAGTCATTTCTTCCATCCCTAACTCTCCACGCCATACATTATAAAAAGGCTTCTGATGACCCTGGGCTGCCAGCACATATCTTCTAGTGATTTAGCTTTTTCACCTTGGCTGATGTAGTATGCCCGATTTGGTTATCCCTAACTTACCTACTTCAGGCCATCATATAGGGGGCATGCACTTCCACCTATAACACATTTCCAGGCATTTGAGTTGTGTGCTCTGCTTTTCCATTTGTTTGGGGATGTGAAGTCTTATTCAAATTAACATGCATCCCAATCTATTCTGAAATCCTTTCCAAAACTTAGCTGTGAGTTGTGCCCCTTTGTCAAAAGTTAATAGACAATGATACACCACATAACTAGAATATTTCTTTAGTATTTAATTCAGCGTAATCTTTAGCTGAAACATAATTTTGTCCTACAGGAGATGCATTGATCTCCTTAGCCTTTTAACAATGACCCAAACGAAGTCATGTTTACTCCTGGTACCTATAGCCATATTCATATTGTCTACTTTCCATTTACATGAAAGAATGGATATTTCCATAATTATCCTACCTGATTTCCTAGGTCTTGCCTTTCCCTGCTGGCCATTGGTATTCTATGCTACAACTCGACAATTTCTTTCTTCTTCCTAATATCATCAGTAGATCTCCTTCATAACCTGATGCGTTTTCATCAAACCTGGGCGGAGGGAATAACGAACATGGTGTAACTTACTACAGTCTACTGATGAAGCCCAACTATATTTAGGATGCAAAGTCGACCTCTTGGTTTGAAGACTCTGTCCCCTACTATATAACAGGCCGACAACTCCTTGTTTGACCTTGTCTCTAAGTTGCACAATATTAGGGTCTCCGTAACGTCACACCTTTACCTTTACAACTAAAGGTGATACCGCAACATTCTATGTCGTAATCTCACTACACTTTACATGTCAATATGATGCTCATTCCTTGACACTCAGCGAAGATTCAAAGCTCTATTAGCCTACTACAATCTACAGATGCTTCTGTTCTCCTCCCAAGATCAATGCTAATGTCTTGCTCTTACTTTTATAAACTGAAAATCAGGGTTCGTGCCCCACGCACCATACTGGAAATAATATTACTGGTGAAGTCTACCACCCTATATAGTCCTGACCCGTACTTGAGTCGGTTCCCATCACATAGACTCTCTATCCCTTAACATGATAAGCTGGGGGCTGTAGGTTGTGTTGTCCAGGTATCTCTTACCGCCATTCATACACTATGGTGGGATTAGTCTATTTCTGATCTGAACTTTACTATTATAGGGGGTTAATTGCTTATGGACTTCTACACGTACTTGGGTGTTACTGAAAATCTTATCTGCCCCGCCTAATTTACTATCATAAAGGTCTAGATGTCTTATTTAAACACTAGGGGTCTCAACCACTTTCTAACACTTTCTAGGAGTAAACAGATCTAGCCCTCTTTTACTATTTACTCTAGGCAACATTGCCTCAATAATTATGTTGTTTGTTATACTGAGAACAAAGCTGGGAGGCGGAAAATAGCCATACCTTACTATGGTAGGACTGAGGTATGGAACTTTACAACATCAAAAGGGTTGGAGGTAAGAATCCCACAATTTCCCCCTTCTTTTATACCTTTTAGGTAATCCAACATTAACTATCGCCCCTGTCTGATTCTAAATATCTAGTAGGTAAGCCAACTCATATATATATATACTATACTCCTGACCTCCTACTCTGGGGATGTAGAAAGAACTGGGGACGGTGCTAGCATATCTACTACCTTATCAGGTTCCCAGTGCCCCGGGAGGATGATGGGGAGATTAAAAGACGTTTGCTTCTGCCCTTATGATGATTGTCCCCCAACTATGGCACCTCACTGGTACCCTCCCCTGCTGCTGTAGCAAACTAGCAACTGACTGAATTCTTTTCCATATCAAACATTATTCTAGACAAACATAATAATGAAAGTTTAGGGACTCATCCCTATACAAATCGACTCTATAGCACTATCTGAGAGGAAGGAGGGATAACCAGACTATCATGGCTCGTAGCCTCCTTCTTATAAAATGTGGTGCACAACACATTTATAAGCAAGACCAATCTAGAAACGGCTTGCAGACTCTCTGGGATATGACCTACTCTGATACCAAGTTTGTCACATCGCACCTTGGGAGACATAACTGGCACTTAATGCCACACTGGGATCTGGCTGACCGGGATGGGCATATGCACCTTTGGTGCTTACCATCAACTTAAAACCAACAAAATAAATTTATATATATCGTATGTAAACACAATCTCAGGCCGACAAGGCCATGCAACACCTATAACAGAAAATAACTAACCCAGCAACACAATAGTAAAGGGATCCGATGCGGGCCGACAAGACCTCCATGTTGTCTAGTTATAACGAAATGAAAAAAAGCAGTCATATTCATACTACAACTGACAAGGGTGCTAATTAATTAGCTAAACTAGGCCCCACACTGCAAACACATAAAATAAGGCATACATAGGCCCCACATAGCCAACAACAACCAACTAACTGAAGACTGTAGTCTACAAGCCTCTAAAAGTGAAAATATTGATCGGGATAGGGCCCCGGCCTACCTAGATGCTATAAAAATATAAGACAAATAATCCTCTACAACCTAGCAACTCAGAATAAAAGAAGCTGGCCAATCTGCTGACTTTGAATAGCTGGTAGGAGACCCCGAAATTTGTCTATCTAAACCTGCAGGCAAGTATGCAGCACCCCATAGTTTGGTGTCAGTACAATATGTACCGAATATGTGAGGCAGTAAATAAGACTGAATAGAAGATGGTATGAACTGAAAGTGAATATAAAGAAGGGGTAGAAGTTAACCTGTAAGCTTTCTTCTCCATAACCTGCATCTAGTAAAACACTACACGTATATGAGATGAAACTGTACGACTATATATTCATAGGCTACAACTAAAAAGCAAGTATACAAAAAAGAACCTAACCTGGACCCCATAAGCATGGAAGGTCCAAGAAACACATAAATAACCTATCCGGGCCCCATAATCCCTGGAAAGTACAATTTAATCTATATACCCCTATCTAGGTTCTTATCATTCTACTGGTGCTATACCAACCTACCTGGCTTATGGGTCTGCATATGAGCCTGCTGGACTCCTGTAACTGTCTCTGAGCCCGTTGGGTTCCTATAACTACACCCTGGGCACACAAGGCTCGACGGAGGGTCAGTGATGTCAATACAGTATAAAAGTATAAGCGCATTCGTGGATGGACTGTAATATGGCCCTTGGGACTAAATATAGTCCCTTGGGACATAACATATCTTCTTTGAGCAAAACCATATAGCTCCTCTGAACAACATCTTAAAGCCTCGTAGGCGATGACACAATTAGGAAACCTGAAGTTGGTTAACGGAAGGCTATCCTAGGTGGGGTCAATCCCAACCGATATACTACAATTAAGTCAAACTCTAGCTACTCAAAAGCATGTATAGATCTTAAGTCCTAATGCAACCTCTACTCGCCCCTAGAATAGTCAACATAGCTTCCAACAAGCACACCCCGTGTGCCTAGATCTGATTAGAGGATCTTGGTAGTAATCATAACCTCTAACGGTCTATACCGGATAGGGAGAGATTGGGAGCGGCCTAAACGATACTCTGAATGTCATTCTAGGACAACAATAGCTCATAAGTGAACTATAAGGTCGCAGACAACCAACTACTTAGTTCCTTTTGTTATAACAACACTAGGGCTGCTACTGATCGGACATGCTCCTGAGTCAGCACCTAAACATCCACAGAAAGCCTACTATAATTCTCAGCCTGAAGGTAAACTGTACTAACATGGTTCTAGTGCCTTAGACATTAACTTGGTCTTTTCAGATTTCATATGTCTTCTCTGGTAGATTCCTAACCTCGTCGATAAGTTTATCTGGACTTAGCCACTCAAGACAACCTATACCTGAGTACCTTATAAGAGTAGGCTAGGGCGTTGGCCCCACATTCAACTACTGATAAGGTTCCTTCCTTAGGGTACGCACGGGTCTATCTGACTTGTACAACTGGGATGACTTCCTGGGCGACCTGTATGACATGCACTAAGTCGATAAAAACTAACAGTCACTGCCAGTAGCGAACTAGATGGGAGGCTGTCACTTAGTTCACTAGGAAATCCAGGTGCCACTGACACTAAGGTATGACCATCCTATCTAAATTTCTTGCCCTGGAGGCATTAAGGTACTCTAACGGCCTATAGGCGAGCTTTACGACAATACATGCATCAAATTGGAAGTTATATCGCTCGACTGTGCCCGATGCTGTCCAACTTACCAAATCAGGCCCAATAGTTAACCATAAACTTCTAAGGCCTTGGCATGATAGCATAAAATAATGATTGTACTAATACAGTGAATAGAAGAACAAAGGAGTTTCTATGACGCTCCTAGCGTAAGTCATATTTAACATACTCTTTCGCGACAAGGGATATTGCAATATACTCCTAATAAATTTTCTAGCAGCTAACCACAACATATATTATCATAATGTACTGACAGCAGCTTATCACAACATACATTATCCTTATCTATTAGTAGCAGCTAATTACAACATATAAGCTCTTTATCTACTGGCTGCAGCTAATCATAACATACAGGATTATTATCTACATTCGAAGGAATATGTCGTATCACTATACGAAGAGAATAAATTACTGAAGAGATAACCTTAAAATACCTTGAATGCTGATTTTCATTCACCCCAAAGAGTTTTCAACGTAGAGCCAGTAATTCCACTCAACTGTAGCCTCCACGCTTAAAAAATAAGGTTATTTCAATAGTAGGAATCAACGAATAGCAATATCTTTCAATAGGGTTAACTATAACTTCAAATTCATTTAATTCAACGGAAAACTCATAATTTCTTGAGAGTTTAAAAGGTAGAGATTCTTTCCTATCACCTGTAACCGCTTAGGACTCAATTTGAAGTAATTCCGACAACCTTTACTCGACGGGATTCCATTAATCCAAGAACTTTTTCAAGAAATAACACTGTAGAGATGTTCCTGGTAGGCCTACAACTCAATATCCAAGATAAATGTGCATTTGGACGGAGTTTAGCAGCGTAATTTTTCTAGAAACTGATGAAAAATTAAGAGAATATCGGAGGGCCGAAGTCTGCTTTTGGCAAAAGTTATTTTTTGACTTAAACTTAACCTTTCACCCTATATATAGTTGAGGAAGTAGGCTAGGTGACGCAGCGTACATCCTATAGCATCAAGAGTCGAGCACGATGTGCCGCTCAAGGCACTAGGCTGGCTGGCGCGACCTGGCGCCCAGTGCGCCTGGCCTCCTGCTCGCTTGATGCCATTCTCGTATACTCGTCCCCCAGGTCTTTTCCCCCATGCATAGTACTCCAAAGATCTCAACATACGCACAAATGCATCAGTTAAATACTAGAAACTTATGGGGTGTAGCACCGTAGATGTCTCAAGGAAAGCATTGAATCTCTTATAAGTAAAAAGGAAAACTTTCCTCGTATTTTGACTTTCGTTCTCTCCCCAAAATAAGTGTCCCTATTTGCATAAAACTCTGTCACTAAAGTGAGGTTGCACTCCTCCGTCTTGGCAAAGATGTAGCCCAGTCCCAACTCACGAACCTTATCCCAATGGTGGGGACTCAAGTGCGAGGCAGCCTTCGTCAATCCAATTCTTTGGAGAATATTTGACCTCCTTTTGTGTTTTGAACCATTATACACCATAAGGCTCCATTGCTCCCTCTCCAAAACTCTTAGCAGGGTCTTCCTTAGACGATGAACTCGACCCTTTGTGCCTTTTTAGAGCCGCTTGAAACCCTTGTCAACTTCCACTATATCCTTTCCTTTGTTAGCATTTGATGCCATGATACTGTGAAACAAAAATTCAAGAACATCATAAGATTAGTTCGTGAATTAGGTGTAATCGGGTGCAAAATGACCTCACACTTAATTCACTAGCATACTTGGGAGAATTTTTCAAATAGGGTAGTCAAGACATCCTTCATTATCATTCTAAATTTCAAATATGCACTAACTTCCTATTACAACCAAGTGCACGAATTTTTCATATCTCTCCTCCATTAATTATTTTTTAAAGAATTGCTCACTTTGTCCATTCTTTCACCTTCTATCCATTAATTCATCATTCAAGTAACTCATACATGGAAGTAGCTATATTCAATTTATTTAATAACCAACATGAAATTTACTAAAATCCATAATGAATTAACATGAATTTTTCAAAAACTCAAGATTCTTCACATTAAAGACTTTAAGAATAAAGTACTTTCTCTCTCTACAATCAATGTCCTACCCACAAAAATCATGAAATTCAAATTATCAACCCCCTTCATCCCTACAAATTCAACTCACTATATTCAAAAAAAAATAAGCAACCCAACATGGATAACACATTATCATTGAAGAATTTAAGATATTGAAGCTCATGTAACCCACATTATGAAACTTAAAGTTTTCACCAACAATGGTGATTTTGGGTCTTTAACTTGGGGAAGAAGGGTATGGGGGCACACTTTTCATACTACATAACCAAGATAGAATAGAATTACTTACATGAATTGAAGAGACAAGCTTCACCAAACTTCTTGAAGATGACAACAATGGGGGACAAGGGAGTGGGGGGTTACGACCTTCTAGAGGAGAGAGAGAATTTTAGTTGCTTTTTGTTTTGAATTTTAGTGAGAGGGGATGAATGAGAATTTAAAATAAAGGTGTGGGGCATGGGTTTTTGGTAATTTTAATGTCCTTGGTTAAACTTTGACCCATTGGACAAAAAAATTTTGGACCACAACACCCTGGCGCGGCGCGTCAGTTATCTCGCCACACACTTAAAAAAAATTCTTCATGGTTAAGGGCTCCGCGGTGCACCACCCATAGCACCAATCTGAATATTTTTCTTTTCTTGAGCTAACACTTAGTACCCCATGCCAGGTATCTCACCCCAGTCTTAACCATTTGCAACCATTTTCCCTGCTCTTTTTGCCTCTAAAGCCATGCTCATCTCTGCAAAATAAAAAATGTTAGAAAGTTGAGTTACCTCCCACCAAACTCCTTAGTTATAGTCGTGGCACGACATTCACGGCTTGCCTCCCGTGCAGCACATGATTTAACATTGTTGGCACTGTAACACCCCATATAGTTTAAGCAATAAATCCGCACTTTCGGGATAGGGCAAAGAGTACTTAATATTCTATGAAGGAAGTGTTTTGAAGTATTTGAGTCACTCTATGGTCTTTTTTAAGATTGGACGTCAATCAAGTTGTGGAAGAAAATTCGTCAAAAGTTATTGCAATTGAGAAATGGATTGAGCTAGTTAACTTCGCAGTTGAGAAATGGTCTGGAAGTGCCTAATTGATTATATGGTTAACTTATGTTATATTTGTATTGATTGGTAAATAGTTTCTTCAAGCTTCCTTTATATCCCAGGTACATGGGTTGCCAAGTAATGTTTTTGAGGTTGTCGCTCTATGTTCTGTCAACTGTCTATTATCTCTGAACTCTTTTTTTATTATCACCTCTCATATTCGATACATTGTCTACTGATACCCTAGTCAGGTGCTGCATTCATTCCTGAAATTCCTGGTCATCAAGATGATCGAGGTCCCCGAGGTTGTATTGAGTACCAGACAGGTGTGGTAAGCTCCAGCTTGTTTAGAGATACCTTTTTGTGATTTTTGGACATATTGGGTAGGTTGGGGCCTTGTCCTGATCAGTATAAACTTTTTAAAATCTTTAGATGCTCATAAGCGGTACCTGTTGGCTTCTAAATGTTGTAGTAGGTCATGCGAGCCTTTGTATATGCCTTTTGGTTGTATGCGGTCTTGATGACCCTAGTAGCATAATACCTACTTACCACATTTTATTGATTACTACTTTCAGTAAGTTATTTTATGCCAAACCTTTCCAGTGTTGACCTTTGTATTGTATTTGGGCGTCACGTATGCTCATATCAGGGTTGGCACCAGGTGCCAGTCACGCTTCCTCGGGTTGGGGTGTGACAGGCATGATAAAAGTCACTCTTACTCCTTCAACCAAGTGACATGTATAGGATCCTCTATTGCACTTACTAAAATCTCATGCAACACATGTTGTTCCACTTCCCGTTTACACCCTCTGGGCTCTCCGCTTGTTTCACTATAAGGTTCTTATAATGAGATGGCCACCTTGTCGCTCTAAACACATCAAAGACTACCTCCTGACTATCTACAATCATTTGCATCTTACCCAACTTCACCTTTATGACTGTGTCTGTAGTGGCTAAGAATTCTCTCCCCAGAATAAGGGGAACTACTGTATTTATTTGTAATATAGGATTATGAAGTCCACTAGTAAGATGAAAGGTCCAACCTTCATCAAGACATCCTCTATGATTCTTTCAGGATAAGCAAGAGACCTGTCGACAAGCTATAGAGTCATTGTGGTTTGACATGGTTCCCCTAAACCCATAGTTCTGAACAAGGATGCAAACATAAAATTAATGCTTGCACTAAGTCATACAATGCAGAACCTACTTCCTTTATTTCAATCACCACTAAAATGGTAAAGCTCCCGGGATCCTTTAGCTTCTTAGGAATTTTTGTAGGAGGATGATCAAGCCTAGAATTCATCAATTTCTCTTCAATTTCCTATTGGTCATCTAAGAAAGTGTAAGAATTAGCAACCAACATGTATGTAGCGTTATGAATGGGTGATTTCCTTCACACCCATGCCCAATCCCTCTCTAAAGTATGAAATTCCTATGTATAATTTATGGGGTTTTAACCCAAATTCATGAATCTCCTATTTCTAAACATAGGTATGATTTAATTATGATTCTATTGTTGAAATTATGAAGCATGGGAAATTTTTTTATAATCTTTTCAATTTAAAAATCATGTTTCTAGTTTTATGAATTAAAATCCCATTGAAGAGATGTTCATGAAATATGGGATTGATGATGAATGTATGATGATGATGAGATATTATGATGACAAGCATGTTTCGAAGCTACCCATATTTACAATTATGTTTTCGATGAGAATTGAGTATTTCTAAGTATGATAAATCTTTGGGCAATGCCCACATGTTAAGTATGTATGATGATTTTACCGAATTGACAGCTTACCATATTGATTTGGAGCGAAGACTCCCAATTATATTTTCCGCTTGTGGCATGTTTTGAGTTAAAGTTTTCCTATGCATAGCTTACCACATGGTTTTGGAGCAAAGGCTCACAATTATATTTTTAGCTTATTGTAAGTTTTGAGCTATAGCTTCTCATATGCATGATTTCACATTTGAGATGTATTTGAGTATTGATTTTCGTCAATAGACGATGTTGAGCTTCATTTTAAAACGATGTAGAGCATATACATGTTTTTGGGAGTTTTTGGGTGTAATGTCTAGCACCGAGCAGGCTAAGGGTCGATCACCCTATGCCTCATAACTACGCACCAACTAGGTTGATACTATTATATATATTACTTCAGGACCTCCCTTGTGAGCTTCCCCTACCCGAATGTGCCTTCTGTTTGATATCGATATCATGGTATCATCCCTAGCTTTAGAAAGGCTTTGGACGGATCTACCCACTTGAGTGTGATAGTTGGGACCACGTAAGCTCTATCGTGGTATGTCAGTTAAAAGACGAGTCTCCCATTGTTCCTCATGATTTCATATATGCATATTCATTACTCAT